>JAQJVK010000002.1:35414123-35715395 GCA_035578135.1 Flexamia atlantica
TTTTGGATTTTTTAAAAAAAACTTTTTGGATTTTTTGAAAAATTAATTACCAAGCCAATATAGTGAGGTGGCATATCAAATTGAAGCTCTAGAAATTATAAAGAGAATGGTGAAAATTTGAACCCTCTAAGTTGAACAGTTTTGGAGTTAGAGCTATTTAACCCTTTCTTACCCACGGAGTATTTTTTTACTCATGGTTTGTTTGTTATTAAAACGCAAGGTTTATTTTCCCAATGAATAATAAAATACTCATGGTTCAAAGGTAAATTTAATGCTGAATACGTTGGCAGCAATGGTAGGAGACTTCAGGGGCCCATTTCAGTTTTGTTGTTGTTTTTACTTGTCAAAACATGGTTCCCGGACTCCTGTGGATTTCGTGATTTTTGAGAATTTTTTTCGATATGTTCTTATTCATTTACAGCCATAAGAAAATTCCTTGTCATAAACTGTAAAGTTTTAATGCTTATTAAATACTTTTTAGAGTGATAACACGTCCTGGCTAACGTGTAGGTTAGGTTTTATTGATGAGTAAAATATTACTCACTGGGAAGATAGTTTAGGTCAATAAGTAAAATAATACTCATTGGGATGGTAAGTTACTGAAAGGTTCTAAGTAGTATTCAGCTCTTTGGGATGGTGATAGTCTCTACCCTTTTTGACTTATTTTATATAATGTAGTATTTTTCTGGACCAAAATAATACATTTTTATCGATTGCCTCCTTTTATATATGTTTTAAAATATATTTTGTACGTAATATAAATTTATTACTTTATATTACATATATTATATTATAATATATTATTGTAATATATATTTTGTATGTATTTTGTATTTTTTAAATGTATTTTATAATGTGATAAAACATTTTTGTATCTGCTTTTACACAGTGTTACTTTATATCCCCAATGATAAATATTTTACTCATGGTCATTCCGTAACTTCCCAATGATGAATATTTTACCCAGGAAAAAAATTTTTCTATAAAAAGGTATATTTGTGTAACAAAATGTTTTTCATGTTATTTTAAGCCTTTTATTAATAAATAGAGCAAAGAAAAATTTTTTTAATGTTTATTTCATATCTTGGGAAGCAAAGGGTTAAAGGTTTCAAAACATGTAAAAAATCTGCAGTTTTTCAACATTCAAAAAAATACAACTCAGAAAAGATATGTAAAAGAATCTGAAACTTGGTATTTTTCATTTTCTCTTATAGTATTACTCATAAAAAAAATCATTGAATTTTGAGATATCAAGTTCCAGAACATTGGTTGATTTGATAGGGAATGACCCACAATACAAAGGAGGACTGTGGGCTGAAGGCTGCAGGGTTTTTGTTTAGTAAAACCTCACTAACTCGACAGTCTATGAAACTTGACATTCAAACAGCTGAGAAAATCTTCAATCGAGTATTTTTTCAGAACAATTAGTTTGTAATTCTATAGTAGTTTAAATTTCTTTAAAGATTGTTTACTCAGTATGTAACAATCCTAATATAAGTAATAAATTGTCATGTGGAACTCAAATGTGTGGTGTTTATTTATTAAAACCCATTAACATTTCCAATGTACTGGATAACACGACAACCCCCAAACTCAACAACCTCTGTGTTCAGAAATAGTCGAGTTAGTGAGGTTTTACTGTATAACCTATTTACATGACAAATATCTTAAGTTAATGCTAGCCTTGATTTTCAGTAGCCACTGAACAATTACTTAAGTCAACATGAATGGCGTTTTCACTGACCGATGCCATTGGGCCAAATAATGACAGGACAGTCCCCACAAAGGTAGATGAAACACCCCTGAATCTTTGGACCGCTATGTATATGGTCAAAATATGGGCTTCGGTAATGTCTATATTCACTGCATGGTTGAAAACAGCAAACAGCACTAGAAAAAAAAACGATCTATATGTATAATTTCTCTCTCCTTGTAAGTCGGGATTTGAGATTAAGGCGGTAGTGGGTGGAGTAGTCAGTTGTTACTGTTGTTAAGGTCGTATGCCATTAGTGCAATTTCGTTTTACAAAACATTCACGAAACCATGTCAATTGTATCTATATAAAAAATGTCACAAAATGTTTTGGCAAGAAAGGTGAAATTTCAGCCCCATTAAAACACATTGTTTCGCGGTAAGTTGCAGAAATGTTTCAGACGATTTTGTGTTTCGTGTGAAATGTTTTGCGAATAAAGTTGCTTTAATGGCATACGCCCTTTAATGCAAGTGACAGTTAATCACGGTTATTTTAGAGTGAGAGTGAATACCTATTTGTAATTCATTAATTTATTTTCTTTTGAATTACATTCTGAACTGTTAAATGTTCTTAATGTTGTGCTGTCCTGGAATTACCCTTTAATATATGTAATTATACTTAATGTATATTATATGTAAGTATTGGTGGCAGCGCAAAAAGCTGACATATGCGACTAATACTGGGGGGGGGGGGGGCACGTTTGCCCCAGGGGCTGCTAACCCTAGAGACAACCCTGCTGAAGTTGAGGCTGCTGCATCTAAACATGTAGTCCCATTTGATGAGACAAAAGGATATTAAGTCAGAAGTCATGAGTCATGTTACATATTGACAAGGTAATTCAAATTTATTATGGTAGATATGTTATTTCAAGCTCTCTGGCTACATTTTTTTAAACTTGTGTTTTCCCAGAGACCCTGGTATATAGATCTTTCACCTGAGCCCCAAATGCCAAATGCACACAGTTTGGATTTAAACATTTTGTTTATTAATTATTTATTTTTTCATTGATACATTATAGGTACTGGTACCACATCCAAAATGACATCAGAAATAATTTCTATTGATGATGATGAAGAAGAAGATGTGGAAGTTGTGTTTACAAACCTTAAAAAGTCACATGTCTATCGTAATTTAATGTGTCAAAAAATTTCTCAAGAAATTGAACTTCTACAAGCTATATATAAAGAACCCATTCCAAATGAATTTAACGAGTTTAAGGCAAGTATCTATATTATTTTTAAAAAAGTTGTTACTTTAGTCGTGGATAATTATGGTCCAGTTTAAGGCAAGTATCTAGCTTATTAAAAAAAAGTTGTTACTTTAGTCATGGATAATTATGGTCCTCCATTGTGCAGTGTTCTCTAACATGGGCCAGCTGCCAACAAATCAACTCATAGAATTTAAATGTATCAGTGACGTAATCTGCTAAAATGCAAAACAAAATATTTCAGAGACAGCCTGATAACTCCCTAACGTAACCTTAGTAAAATGAAGCTTTCCGACTTCCTCCGTGGCGGAAAGAGTGCCAAGTTTGAATCACAACCACACCCTCGTGTATTTGCAACCGTGGCCCGGCAGCGGGGCTTGGACAGCGTCGTGTATACACGACCGTGGACTTTAAAGAGGTTAAGAACAATGCAATTCACTCATGGGTCCAAATGTTATCAAAGACAGTACCCCTCTCAAGATGTACCCAAGCCCGTAACACAGACAGTGTTACCTATTTCATACTAGAAAATTACTTACTTACATTTGAATTATTACAACTATTAAGTTGATAAATTAATTGTATCAATGTTGAAATATGATTCCTAATGAGATTTGTAAACATTTAAATACAATATTTCATTAGAAAACAAGTAAAATGGGTTTAATTTGTGTAATTTAATGTTGCAGAATAAAACTCCGCGTGCACCTGCTGCCGTTTTATCGGTGAAGCGCCCGCTCAAGGGTTAATAAAACTCCATATTCAGGACAATAAAAATGTTCTTTTCTGTTTTTAGGAGCAAGCTAAGAGATTGGGGTTTGAATTTGGTGATGATGTTATCCAGTCTGCATGGACGAGGATAATGAAGAAATATGCCTCAAAATTGGCTAGTTTTCCCAGTAATACTGCGCCTGTTTGCCGTGTAAAACCCATCTCCGTTTCAAATCTACCTGATTCTTCGGAAACCTCTAAAGAGCCAAGAGCTATTCCCGTGGCTCTTTTGTTAAACAGCTCTGTTCGTGATGGGAATTTACCTGAAGAAAGAAAAGAATATTCTATAGAACCTGTAAAATTAGTTGGTACAATTGAAATTGACTCTGATGATGAAAGCTCCAATAGAGATCCCATCTACAATAAGAAATGTAAAAAAAGGCAAAGGGAAACTTATGTTTGTAGTTCTGATTTATATGAAGGTGGTTTGTCAAAAAATATGTCAGAAGAGTTAGATGAAATTCAGATTAGCTTGGTAAGTGCCTTATCAGAGAGTGCAATTCCAGAAAAAAATCAATCAAGTGACAAGAAAAAGGTTTCAAGGGAATATTCTCCAAAGTTCCACCCTTCAAGTAAAAAATGTGTGTTTGAAAATTCATCCCTAATAGTAGAAGTAGCTGATAATCAGGTTTTGGCTTCGGAAAGCAAACACAATAAAACGGAATCTGCAGGAAAAGTCATAGTTCCCTGTGATAATAGGTGCTCCAAAAATTTGAAAAGAGGTACTGATGTTTTAAAATCCAGTTTGGTTGAAGAGAGTTTGTCAAAAAGAAAATTAAAAGAGTCTGACAAGGTTCCAGACAGTGTAGTAAGTCCTTTATCACAAAGTTACATTGATTGTTTAATTTCAGGACAATACCTTTTTTTGGGTGATAAAAGAGCTGTGACACAGAAATGTGCCAAAAAACCTAAGCAAGTTGTATCTGTGGATTCTCAAAAAACTGGAAGCCCAGCAATAGCAAAATCACATGTCGGAGTTAAAGCTAAGATAGTTAGAACGAAGAAAATAGTTAGAACTCCTACCAAATCAAAAAAAGAACCTAATATTGTAATAAAAGAAATGAGTGAAGCCGAGTTTAAAGAATTTAAGGCTGAACAGAAGAGAATTAAGTTTCAAGAAAGAAAAAGCTTTGATTTAGAACAGTTACAAAAGGTTCACGATCGATTAGTGGAGGTTATAATACCCAAATACCACAAAAAGAACCCTAATGTGAAGAGTTGAGCACATAGTCTTTGTTATGTTATTTATTTTGTTGGTATTTCAAGGTAATTTGTTCTAATTTTTTCTTATAAAGGTTTATATTGTATTGGTTTCTTTTTATTTTATTTCTTATGTTATAACATCATAAGAAAGTAATTTTTTATCTTCCATGTAGAAATAACTCATGATTAACTTCATGTGAACATTTTATTCACACATTTTTAATTTAAATTTTATGGTTGTAAAATTTTCTAAACATAAATTTTCTTTGAAATTCATTGTTGGTAATGGTAGGTTTATGTTATTATTTTGTTTTTTGTGAACATTTGCCATCACTGATTAGTAAAAACAAGTTTCACGACGTTTTAAGGTCTTGAATCTTAACCAGTCTTCAAGTGGAAAGAATCTAAAACAATAAGATTAGTAACACAGCCAGGAGAAGCTGGACAAAAAACAAAGCTAAATCGGAGCATTGTAAAATTTTAAAAAACACTAAAGCTGAAGCAACAACACAATATAACTCAAAACATCACCAATCAGAACGACTGCACCCAGTCAGAGCAAAGACTTCTCTGAATGAAGAAAAGTTCTGCACTGCTCTGATTGGATGTGGAGGTGTTATGTTCTGATTGGTGATATTTTATGTTTTGTGTGATATTGTGCTTTTGTTTTAACTAAGTTTTTTTGACTGCAATTACAGTGCTCTTTTTTAGCTACGTTTTTTGTCCAGCTATCCTGGCTGTGTGTAACTAATCTTGTTACGTTCCAGGTTATTTTCCATCTGAAGACTGGTTCAGATTCCAGATCCCGAAATGTCGTGAAATTTGTTTTTACTTTTCAGTAATGGCAAATGTCTGCAATAATTTTCACATTTATTAGCAAATTTAAGTTTTATCAAAATACTGGAGCCCAAGATCAGTCTCTTTTTATAATTTTCCTACAGTGATCAGATTTAAGTTTCCTTCTTGGATCTAGGTAAATTTATTTTTCAATACTGAGCCAATATTTTTTGTCCATATTTATATGTGGGTAGGAGCTTTACTAAAAATTAAGTAATCATTTATAGTCAAAAGTAAAAGTTATAGTAATTGTTTTAAAATTGTAAAAATGATTTGTTAAAGTTCTCAATTAAATTTGATTGTGTCGAAATAACTTTAAAATTCTGATGGTCTTTACTGTTTAGTATAAAGCTCAGTAGTTTTTGTAATATCTCTTTTGCTAATTATTTGTAATAAAATAGTTCATGATATTGTTCCTAACTTCCCTTCATTTTGATTGAAATTATGTAGATTCCATTATTTTCAACTTCTTTATCCCATCTTAAAAGCTCAGAATGTGTTTAGAGGCATTGACATCAGCCTCATTTGCTAAAACCCATTGAATCTATTGAAGTTGATCCAATGTGCAAAACAAATTTCCCTCCAGGGAAGAAGTCATTACTTTAGGTCAGGTCTCATGATAAGACTTAAGCCCGGGACCAAACTTTATTTTAGGGCCCCCAGAAACAAAAAACATAATTTGTTTGAATTTATATGTATATTATTTTTAAATAACAACCAGTGTACCCTGATTTTATAACATTTATACTGTCAATTGTTTCTAGCTAAGGTCACGATCATAATTTAGTCATGCTGTATACTTTATACTTTTCTTGAAATGGTATATTTAATATAAACCCGAGTTCCTTATTTTTGAAACATTTTTTACTTTTACCACTGACACGTGTTTCGGCCATGATCACTGTTTCAGTAATAACCTAACTTAAATACTGAAAATAAGAATATTTTTGTTTATCTTGTAGTTTTGCTGTGTTTTCATTTAATTATTTATTTATTCAGTCTGTTCAATTTAAAATATGGCTTGGCAATGTAGCCACATCATTTTTAAACTTTGAAATTTTTGTCTATTTTATGAACAAACTTTCCACAACTTATATTGTAAATCATTTTCAGTATTATTAAATAGTTTTTTAACTTCTTGAGTTGAGATGGTTTCTTTTTGTCTTTTTATTTTCATATCTTTTATTTTTTTAACTCAAAAAATAATTTTTGACCAAAAACTAAAGTTGCCCATAACATGCATGTTTTAAAGATGTAATTATATAATGTTGGGTCACATTTACATAAAATTTAACATTGAGACTAAATTATTTAAATAAAAATGCAGTATCATTTTATGATTTTTTAAGATGCCCATGTCCGCAATAACCTTCGTTGTTCCTCTTTATAGTCAAAGAGATGCCAATGGTGTGAAAAAGAATATATTTCATACCATATGTAATATTGAACTTATCTAAGAGTTCAGATCTACTGAATGTTCAATAATTAATCCACCCAACAACATACCTGTAGCATCAAACTTGCATATTCATTCCCCAAGTTATTCTTATGGAGGTTACAAAAACGATATATATCGCTATGTTGGATAAAAATATATTTTTACGCATTTGAAATTCGCTGAGTATGCAGGTAAACAGCAACGGGGGTTTTTAAATGTGTGGTATTATTTTCTGGAGGTCATTGAAAATTCCGATTTTAGAGGTGTGTCTATTCTTAATTGAGGAGGCGATGTACAAAACGTATCTTGTCACTAAAAACGTGATATTGATTTATCAATATCTTTGAAAACTTCGATTCTTCCTGTTTAGCTGCATGCAAACAAATTGACTCCCATGTTAAAAGCACACTGAAAAATGTGGTTAAATGCAGAGTTGAGTTTTGTCCACAACAAGCTGCTCCTTCACTTCTCAAAAAGGCAAATTAGAGCTTTAACTTGATAATGCTCTGTTTTAACAAGATCGACTAGATTTCGAGAACTAAAGATCACACCATTTTGATTAGGGACTCTCTTAAATTATAATCAATTGTTATATACGCATCTACAGGGTTTTTCAAGAAGAATCATCCGATTTCACAGGTTTATATTTTCAAAACTAATCATCATATGGACCTTTTGGGCCCTATTTTTGAAACGGTTGAGAGTTGAGTAGTGAGTCACTCGTCAAAGTCACCTAACAGCTGATGGTAGCATTGTTTAAACCACCATGTGGGATGTCAACGATGCAAACTATACATCTGTCAAACTAGAAAGCCAAATGTAAACATTGACCATTACCTCATTTTTCGTGGCTATAACTAGACTACCTTGGTATATTTATAGGTAAATTTAGTTGTAAGGCATTTTATAAATAGTTCAAAGGCTAGCCAAACGCTTTTAAATATTTAGTATCAAAAAGTAAACATAACCAAATTCGAAAAGCTTTCCATGATTACTATTATTACTTCCTCTAAAAGAGAAGAAGAAGAAGCTTGTTTCCTGTCAACTCACCCGTTTTTACTCAACAGCCTATTGCTTGGTGAGTTAAAATGGTTGGATTGTTGAAATACTCAATGTATATTACGTCTGTATTAAAATTACGAATTTTTAAGAAAAAGTTCCTATTGAAATGATATTCGCAGATATTGTGGGGCTGAATTCATAAAGTTAGATAGGAATAATTTCATTTTTATCTGTGAATTAATTTCATGATTAGAAACAAATAACTTGAGGGATGAGTGACTCACTCAACCACCAACTCACCCATTTCAAAAATAGGGCCCCTGAGTTTGATCAAGTGGTCAAGTGGACCCATGACTCGGCCACAGTCTAGGAGAAAAATACAGTCGCGACATTACCATATGCTGCAATGCACTTTAGGCCCCTTGCACACGCTCCGATTTTTATCGGTCCGGTAAATATCGGTCCGATTTGTACCGGACCGGACGCTTGTAGCGTTGCTTGCACACTATCCGGATTTTATCGGGCCAGTTGCTCGATTGCTGTGTGCCGTGTGTAGTGAGCGCTTTGTAAAAATGAATCCCAAGAAAATTGTGGCAATGTGGTTGTTGTATCGACGTATAAAACGTCGAAGGATTAAGCGAAGGTTTTGGATGCACCCCGTCAATGAACAAAGAGAACATACAGGGGCATTCCACACACTTTATAAAGAACTCCGAAATGATAGTAATAATTGAGGAGTTAGCTGGAAAAACGACCTGAGTCGAAAAAACCTGTTTTGAGATAATCAGGTCCTAAAGTTTAACTAATATTTTTTTATACTATACATTTTTTCTAAGCTTACATAGAATATAACCTTAGTAGGTCCATTTATCTAGTTTAAGAAGAATATCTTCAAACATATATAAATATTTTCCCAACACAGTTATTACGTAAAATATAGGGTAGTGTCAGGGGTCGTTTTTCCATAGAACAACTTTTTTACGCAGTAAAGTTGTATTTTAACCCTTCATTTGTTATTTATAGGATAAAATAAAGCAACAACATGATCACAAACTAAGTTAAGTGTATTATTACATTACTCTTTCTAGGTTCACAAAACGGTTACAGTGGAAACTCATAAGCCTTATTACATTAGCCTACTTTTCTATGTTCATATAAAGGTTACTGTGGAAACTTAATAGCTTCATAGTCTGAAACTTCATCGTCCACGGATCCAACTGTTTCTTCTTGAATAGCTTCTTCCATCATATTTTGCTCTTTATGATGCCAGTTACCCTCCAACTGGTGACAGCTGTTTTACAGAACAGCTTGTAGAAAAAAAATCATAGCTAAATGAAGAAAAAAGATATTTGAATGAAACGAACACTGATTTGTTCAGAATGAAATGGCGGATCGATTGAAACGTTCTACCGAAAAACGACCTGAGTGGCCTCAGGTCGTTTTTCCAACTACCTCCTCAATTTTTTAAACTTTTTTCGGATGTCAAAAGAATCTTTTGATGAGCTGCATGATCGGATTAAAGATAACATCCAGTACCAGAATACGAAAATGAGAAATAGCATTCCTTCAGAAGAAAGGCTTGCTCTGACATTGAGGTAATATAGTTGTATGGTATTTATATTTTTGAACTATTGGCTTTAAGGGGCTAAAAGCCCCTAATCATAATAGAGGAAATTGAAATTAAAAAGATCCTTCTTCACTATAGTACAAAATCCTTCATATTATGTATAAGTTATATGCTTAAGGTTCTATATAGCACATAGTTTTGAAGCAAGCAGCAGCTCCACATGTTTTAATGTAAACAAAGCAGACGTTTTTAAATCCCAGTGTTTTTTAAGTGGTAGATACTTTTGGTTATTTTTCGTTTCCTGATAAGAATATAATTGTCAATGTCAATACTGTCGTCAGACATACTCACAATAATATAAAATCAAAGCACGCAAGAAAACACTCCTCGACCAGCGATGAGTACTGACGCCGGAACGGAAATTACCGGCAGGTGTGCAAGCCTCCGTCTAGTCACACGCGCCACTGTGTTTCCGGTGCCGGCCTGGCGCCGGATGTCTGCAGTGGCAGCGTCCGGCTGCTATCCGGCGACGGTGCCGGATCGGATGGCGGACGGACCGTGTGCAAGCTCCCATTCTCCACCGGCCGCCACTATTGGAATGTGCCGTTCCGATTTTTTCCGGACCGATAAAAATCGGAGCGTGTGCAAGGGGCCTTAGTTGTCTCCCTAAACACTAGCGCTCCAAAGCGTCACGCAAGCACAACTACGACCAAAATTATAATAAACAGAACAAAGTAGTTCTATATTACATTGGGTTTAATCAGACACGTAGCGACGAGGTAAAGGTTTTAGGGTTAAGGGAAAAACTAAAAAAAATCAAAGTTGTAATATATACATATAAAAATTAATTAAAAAATGTATTTATAATATGAAAAAAATAAATCATGTAAAGATTAACGTTAATAATTTTAATATCCCATATGGAAAAATTTATATTTAAAATATATTTTTTAAAATATATAATAATATATTTTAGAATAAAACGTCATATATTTGAAATATATATTGAAATATATTTAAATATACAAATTATGGGACCCAGAAAGATATAATTATATATTTACTAAATATATAATTATATATATAATTTATTTCTAAAATATATTTAAATTATATTATTGTTTGTTGTTAATAATATATTATTTTATATTTGTAATATATTTAGGTAAATATATTGTTGTTTGGAATAAAAATATATTATAAATATATTTAATTTATATTTCAAAATATTTTTCAAAATATAATTTTTTCAAATTAAATGTCAAAACTCTACAAAAAAATTAATTAATTGATATATAAATTTATAATATTAGCCTTACATTTGATTTTCATGAACAAAAAAAGGGTGACCCCGCTGGGATTCGAACCCCGGACCTTCGCACTCCCTACCCTTACTTAGCCTACATCCTCTCCTAACCTAACCTACGCCTTAACCCATTCGGCCAATTCGACTCATGGGAGACACGGCATAGCTTAGGATGTAAAGCTGATTGGGAACGCTGTTTCCTTTTGGAGTTGGAGTTTCAATGCTTTTGCGTTGTAGCACTAGGCACTAGTCTACTTTTAATGGACAGCATTCAGTAATTAAATAGTTGCTGTTGTATCTAACACACGTTGCGTACTTAAAGTTTATCATAGGAGTTGGTGAAGACTGTAAATGTTCTTTGTATCTTGTTTGAAAATTTATTCTAAAGTTTGTCCAAAATAGATGTTACCGTATCGCAGTTCAAACATTTAAGTTTATACACTCCCCTGCTTTCGTCAAGCCACCTTTTTCTTTTCTGTCGTTGCTTGTGATCGCTTATAAATCAAATGAATTATTATTATTTTTTAGTTCCATAGGCTATTTTTACTTCCACATTTTTTAAAGTCTCATACAGTAGATATGCTTT
This sequence comes from Flexamia atlantica, assembly GCA_035578135.1. Lineage (NCBI taxonomy): Eukaryota > Metazoa > Arthropoda > Insecta > Hemiptera > Cicadellidae > Flexamia > Flexamia atlantica. The sequence continues at coordinate 35,425,794 of JAQJVK010000002.1, forward strand.
GGTAATCGTACATAATCTGATTTAGCATTGGGCATTACATTATGTGTTGAGTGACAGTATATTGAGATGTATTTCAATAGTGTTTCCTTAAATATAAAACATCCTATATAGTATAGGATTGCATAAAAATTGACTAAGAAATATTAATTATTTTACATGTAATTTTTCTTTGTCATTTTTATATGAGTACATTCTGGTCAGTACTTTTAAGTTTTCATCTATATGGTGTAATTATGTTGACTTCATATTATGTAATTATGTTTACTTCATGTATTATGTGTTTGGTATAATTATGTTAGGGTATCTATAAAAGAACTTCAGGGTTTTGAGGCAAAATATTGTTATGAAGCAATGAGCTTATGCAACTGTTTTATACATGATTAAAAGGTTGCATTTTGAATTTTTCTTTAGCAATTTCATAAAGTTCAAAATGGGCTCCCTTGGCGGCACAGAACACATTGTAACGATATTCCACCTCCTTATATGTCCTGGCTGACATTTCTGGGGGGGGGGCGGTTGCCACAGAATTAATTATTCGTTGCCTGAGGTGGTCAACATCACGAATTTTCGAAGGATTCTGTGTACCGTAACGACAGATTTAGTTTATACTAGCCAAATAATGCATTGAGCCTTTTGTTGCGGCGCTGCCTTTAGCGCAGGAATTCAGACAGCACTTGACAGCCGCGCTAAGTTGTTTCAAGGCCAATGTTCCGCAGCGCTGCCACCTCTTCATAAAAACATTCCCAATGGTTATGAGCTAAACCTTATGAGCTACTCGTTTCAAAGAAATTAAATGCATTTCGCTACCTTCTACAGTTATTAAGATATTAATTTTTAAAATCCCGGAGTTCTTTTATAGATACCCTGTATAAGATGTTCCGCATATTTTGATTTTATGCTTGTCAATTTGTTTAATATATTATAAATATATTTGTTTTTATATTTGCAATATATTGTTAATAATATATTTCCAAATATAAAATTAAAGTTATATTTGAAATATATTCATAATTATATGTTATAAAATATATATGGTATTAATATATTTGAAATATATATCACTAACAGTATTTCGTAATATATCTGTATTACTTTAGTCTTAATATATTTGTAATGTATTGCAGAATATATTTCAAAAATATATTTCATTAAATATATTTTAAATATATACAATAATATATTTAAAATATATATCACTAACAGTATTTCATAATATATATGTCTTACTTCAGTTTTAATATATTTGTAATGTATTGCAAAGTATATTTCAAAAATATATTATATTAAATATATTTGAAATATATACAAGAATATATATCAAATATATTTCACTAACAGTATTTCGTAATATATTTGTCTTACTTCAGTTTTAATATATTTGTAATGTATTGCAAAATATATTTCAAAAATATATTACTTTACATATATTTGAAATATAAACAGGAATATATTTCAAATATATTTCACTAACAGTATTTCGTAATATATTTGTCTTACTTCAGTTTTAATATATTTGTAATGTATTGCAAAATATATTTCAATAATATATTTCATTAAATATATTTGAAATGTATACAAGAATATATTTCAAATATATTTCACTAACAGTACTTCATAATATATACTCTTACTTGAATTGATATATATATATTATATATTTCAAAATATATTCCTAAAATATATTTCATTAAATATATTTGAAATATATCCTGGTATATATTTCAAATATATTTTCAATATAAACTAAAATAATATATATTTGATAATATATTTTATATATATTTTGGTCTTTTTAAATATATTTTAAATATATTTAAATATATAGTTTTTCCATATGGGATATGGATTTAAAATGGCCGCGGCCTTGAAAATTTATTGCGCCAGTTTACTGATTGCGATTAAATGGCATTAATCATTTTGCGAATAACGTTAACGGCCGTATACCCCGTGCCAGATTTAAAAAGAGAGTGTCTGACCGGTCCAGGTAGGCCCGGACAGCCCTAATCCACTGTTGTCACAGCACCTATTGTTGTGAGGCCGACCGGCGAAGGGGGTGGGCAGCCCCCAAGCCTGAGTCATTGACTGCGGGCCGCTTCGAAATTCCTTATACCAGGAATAACTCAAGAAATAACTCGCCGGCCGGCTTCACAACAATAGGTGTTGTGACAACAGTGGATTAGGGCTGTCCGGGCCTACCTGGACCGGTCGGGCACTCTCTTTTTAAATCTGGCACGGAGTTATAACTGAAAGGCCATTGAAATGTGAAAGGAGTAAAGTAAATTACATGAGAAGGCGTAAAAAACGGGTGTTTGTATAGGTCTACCCATAGCTTTAGCGGATAAACGACGAGGTTAACATCGTGAAAGATTAATATCCTTCGGCATTTCCTCAAATTCCCATCAGATAATCTGAATTATTGGAAATCCGACCAGGGGTCAGCCACAATTGATTTGTTTCTGGTGTTCTTGTTGTTATGGCTCTAAATTCCCAAAAACGCCAGTTCAAATTCCGATTTAAAAAATTCTTAAGTATCAAAGCCGGTAGTCATTCTCTGTAGAGTACACCCGGTCACCGGTCAAAAGTTAAAAAGGGTAATTTCAATTTTACAAAATAATTTCAAAATTATTAATTTCTATAATTTTAAAATGTACCCAAACAGTTCTTATTTTTGTGTCTTTAGTGGCTTCTTTACAATCCATATTGTTAAATCCAGCACTGAGATACACAGTTACAATTATTTGACAGGATTTTGAACAGTCGGAAATCACTAGAAGTCTAATTTTTTTATAATATTAATGATAGATCTTAGCCTGTAAATAATGTCAATATATGATATTAGTTATTGAAGTTTAATTTTCAAAAGTTAAATAATTAGTATATCAATAAAAAGAATAGTTATGAAATTATGCCAAAAAAGGTTTTAATTTACTTCTGTAAGTATAACATCTTGGGACATTTTTCAACTTAGCATCCTAAATGACTGAACATGAGATAATGTTTATTCTTACGTTTCTTTGATTGTAGAATAGCATTTGTAAACTTAACTATATAATAAATTCTAACTCGAACAAATATTTTAACTAAACTAAGTTTTGTTTCTGCACAACAGCAGCTAACGGGGAACTCAATATTTAAAAAACTTAAAAAACTGAACCACATCCTTCCTTGAATGAATAGTCATCAAAAATACTGGCCAAATAATTTTCACATTGCTAAAAAAATGTGAAGATGCTGCTGTTACACACCACCAACCCACCACTATCATTATAGTTTTTGAAATATACGTATAATGCATTGTTCTCTTCACAGGTTTTGTCATCATTAGCCAAAGCAACTTTACATATTTCACATTTATGGATCTGGAAGAACTTTTTTAGAACAAATCCAAAAACGTACCGCATGCTATTGAATTCCGCAACGTCTCTTGGAACATTAATGCTTAGACAGCTTTCAATATCTAATGCAGCCTCATGTTCTTTCATCACGTTTGAAACTTTTAACTGGTTCATAGATTTCAAGTCTAAAATGAGGTGGCCCCAATCCACACTTTGACAATTAGGCCTACCTGATGACGTGTCAACTTCTTTACTTAGGAGTCTGCTTATGGTTGAGCTGTTAAAAGCTGACATAAAGTGCTGTGGCGACGGGTTGCTGCAAAATCCTCCTTTTTGACGGGTGATTGAAAAAAAGTTTTCCAATCCATCTTGGTTTATCTTCCTAGTGAGCAAATATTGCTGACTGAACTTTCCACTGTGGATTTCATTGATAAGGAGTCGAATAGAGTTGCAGTTCATCTTCAAGGCAGATATACATTTTATTTTTTTAGTTATCTCCTTATTTTTGCCATCAAAAACTTTCCAGGAGGAAACCCATTTCTCAATTTCTGCCAAAGACTGCAAATGAAGTGATTCTTTCGTTATTTTGCTCCTAAGAGTTTTTCCTTTCTTTAAATAGCCATTGAAAATGTCGAACCAATCATTTAATTTTTGGCAAAATTCTGCTGTCGCAAAAGCTATTGGTTCAATGCCTCCTATAGCAACTAGTGTTTCAAGAGCTGCTGCGACAGTGTGGCTGAAAACACGGGCTACAGTCACTACCTTCATTTTGGAAAATGGTGGCAGATATACCGCCTTCTTAGTCAACTTAGGGGCAAGTTTATACTTTCTGTTGCAGTCACTCAAATACAGACTTTCGATGTGTTTCCACGATGCCACAACTGGAATACCACCTTCTGATTCAAAATGGAAGTCATATTTCGAGAGATTATTACGCACACATTTAAGTATATGAGGTGTGTCACAGAAAAAAATAAATTTTGTTTGACTCAAAAATATAATAATGTCTTTCCTGGGTGATTCCTAGTAGGCTTCTCCATTGCATAAAGTTTGATCCCAAGTCAGTAACACAAGTTTAACTGTTAATCCTATTTCATTTAGTTGGCTTACAATTTGTATAAATATACATTTCAGTTGTTTAGCGTCCATCGATTCGTCGCAGAAAAAGTACATTAGTGGCTGTCTCATTCTTGTGAATATCCCATTGATCATCACTACAAGAGCAGAGTTGGCAATATTTTTTGTTCTTGTTGTGCCAGAATCCTCGAATCCCACAATATAATCTTCATTAGGGTTGTAAGTCAAATTCTCCATTAAAGACATTTCGTCCATAGACAAATTAACAATTTTTTCGTGCTCGGCCATATTTTTTACTTTTTCTTTCAACAACGAAAATATTTCTTTGTTTATTCCACATTTTAGCCTAACTCCCTCTACAAACCTTTGAAGTGTTCTAACCGGTGGCAAGTTAATATGTTTGCTCAAGAATCTATAGCCTTGAGGGCTTTGATAATAGAAATTTAAAGCAAATGTTTTGATTTGCTCGTTCCACCGAATCTTCTTTGAATGTGGCTTCACCTGATTTAAAACTAAAGTTAATATATCCTTAGACAAATACGGAGCTAAAATTGATTTAATTTCATTCCTTTGATTGGACAACAGTTCTTTTCTTCTTTCATTAATTGTTCTTTGGCCTCCATTTCTACGTTTTCCACGATTTTTTCGGCCTTTTTGGGTTTTTCGTAGTCTATGGATTTCCCGGTCTTTATTTTTACAAGACTTTCTTAGATTATTCACTTTTTGTTTTAAAAGTTCAATCTGTATTTCAGAGGCATTTTCATTTAAGTTAGAACAACTAGGTATTGAATCCTGTTCATAGTCACTCAGTTTTCTCTTTTTTCCTGACTTTTTTGTATCACAGCTAGCAGCATTAGTTTTTACTTTTTTACTCGTCATCGGATCATCATCAAGCACAGTCGTCATCGGATCATCATCAAGCACAGTCGTCATCGGATCATCATCAAGCACAGTTGTCATTGTATCATCATCATCAAGCACAGTCGTCGTCGGATCATCATCAAGCGCAGTCGCAGTCGTCATCGGATCATCATGAAGCTCAGTCGTCATCGGGTCATTTTTATCATTAACGGCCAACGGGTAATCTTTATCAATCATGGTCTCCGTAGCCGTCGCCGCCGCCGCCGTCGTCGTCGTCTTCGTCTTTGGTCTCGTCGTTGTCGGGGTTTTAAGTCTTTCAAATATAGTAGGAACAGCATTCCATACTAGTTTATTTTTTCTCTCATTCATAAATTGACTGCGATCAAAATGTAAAGAGCAAAATTTGATCTTGCTGTTTAGATATATTTCGTCTTTATCAAGTAAATCTTCACGTCCACTGTTTATAATCCATTGTTTTGATCTTTCGTCTTTTGGCGTTCTAAAAAAAGACAAGTTTGGTGAATTCTTATTATTATTCCTGCAAGCTGCCCACAAATCTCTTCTTGATGGGGCCATTCCAAGAAAGAAAATTTACAATTAACTCAAGAAACTAAATTTAGTGTATTTTTTTGTAAATTTAGAGAAACAATCGTAAATGTAAACACAGTTTATGTTGTGCCATGAAAACTGTAAAATAAACAAAAATTTGACAGATATTTAAACATCTGATTGCTTTTGGAAGAGGTATTTGTGCTTGCGTGCCACTAGAGTTAGTTAGTGGAGGGGGACACTTTTGCGACATTATGTCGCGACTGTATTTTCTCCTAGACTGTGACTCGGCCCTGCTTGGTGTAAGAAAAAATTAGGTGTGTGCACAGTCAGCTGGTGTGACGTAGTTGAAATCACGCTACTAACGCATACGACAAATAAAATTCATACCGACATAGAGTAACTAGGAGTACGCTTATTCTGCGCGTAATGGGATGAGTGAACTCAGATATTACCAAAGCATTATTTTGTTAATTTACGAGCAACGTGTTTGTATTGTTTCAAAAGTTCTAAAATAATTGACAATTAGGCTGGCCACACACTGTGGCGACAAAATGTTTTTTTTTGTGTTTTGTTGTTGAACAGCTGACGAAATGTTCATCAAGCCATAATGGTTTAAATGTTTTTTCCTATTAGAATTGAGCAAACTCTACAAAACTATAAGTGACGAATAAATTATGTTTGCCAAAGGTCATGAGAGGGCTTCGCCCCCCCCCGGCCAGACACCACCCCTTTTACTACGCCCGTGATTAAAAAGCTATGACGGTTTGAATGCTTTTTTACTGTGTAAACCTAGCTCTACAAAATTATGAGCCACTAATAAATTATGTTTGCCGAAGAAAATGGGGGGCCTGGCCCCCCGCACCCCCCATTTACGACACCCATGATTAACGTGCCATAATGATATGAGTTTTTCTTTTTTTATTAGTATTGAGTGAACCTTGCTCTACAAGGCTATGAGCGTCTAAAAACAGTTACACGCCAAAGCATTTGTATGCAACCCTCCAGATATACTCTGCCCCTTTATTAACATGCCAAGATGGTATGAATGCTTTTTTTATTAGTATTGAGTAAACCTAGCTCTAAATAACTATGAGAGACTAAAAACAGTTACACGCTAAAGAAGTTGTTTCAAAAAGGCTATGGGGGGGCTTCGCCCCCCCCCCACATCCAGCTCTTTACACTGGCCATTATTATAAAGCCATGATGGCTTAAATGCTTTTTTTCTAATAGTATTAAATAGACTTAGCTCTACAAAATATCGATGGCTCTACAAGCGACTATTTACACGGCAGAGCAGTTGTTTGTAAAAGGACATGGGGGGGCTTCGCTCCCCACGTCCTCCCGCAAAGCAGTTGGATGTAAAAGGACATGAGGGGCTTCGTCCCCCACGCCCTCCCGCAAAGCAGATGTTTGCAAAAGGACATAGGGAGGCTTCGCCCTCCAACAACTTTTTTTACTGTGTACATCTAGGTCTACAAGATTATGAGCGACTAATAAGAGTTACACGCCAAAGCAGTTGTTTACAAAGGGACATGGGGGGCTTCGTCCCCCCACAACTCTCCTTTACACTGCCCATGATTATAAAGCCATGATGGTTTAAATGTTTCTTTTTCTATTAGTATTAAATAATGAACCTAGCTCTACAAAACTATCAGCGACTAATTACACGCCAAAGCAGTTGTTTGTATAAAGAACATGAAGGGGCTTCGCCCCCCTCGCCCTCTAGCCAAAGCTGTTGTTTGTAAAAGGACAGGGGAGGCTTCGCCCCACAAATTCCACCCCCCACGCCCTCCTACCAAAGCAGGTGTTTGCAAAAGGACTTGGGGGGGTTTCGCCCCCCACGCCCCCCCTTTGCACTGCCCATGATTATAAAGCCATGATGGTTTAAATGTTTTTTTCTATTAGTATTAAATGAACCTAGCTCTACGAAACTGTCAGCAACTAATAACACGCCAAAGCAGTTGTTTTAAAAAGGACATGGGGGGGCTTCGCCCCCTCCTTTAGACTGCCCATGATTATAAAGCCATGATGGTTTACATGCTTTTTTAATAATAGTATTTAAATAAACCTAGCTCTACAAACCTATCAGCGACTTATTACACGCCGAAGCAGTTGTTTGTAAAAAGAAAGTGGGGGGCTTCGCCCCTTACGTCCTCTCCCCAAAGCGGTTGTTTGCAAGCCCCCAAATCCCCCTCTTTACACTGCCCATAATTATAAAGCCATGATGGTTTAAAAGCTTTTTTTCTAATAGTACAAAAATTTTAATGAAGAAAAAGAAAATGAAGCTTGCATAGATAAATTACGATTAAGTAGAGAAGTATATGATTCAAAACGTTTCTCTTCAAAAAAATTAAGAAATATCTTACAGCAAGAAGAGTATGAAAAATGGTGCTCTCTTCCCCGTAAGGGTAGAGGCGTCATTTTATTCCAAGAGAGCGAATCGGAAAATATCCATTTTCACAGAAAATGTGGACTGTCAAACTCTGAATACAAAGACGCATTGAAAATCATTGGTGATGTGGCACCTCTGAGATCAGTCCCCGGCAGATCCAAGGGGCTTCGCTGGCTTTCCCCTTTACACTGCTCATGATTAAGAAGCCATGATAGTTTTAATGTTTTTTTAACTCTCTACAAGATTATAAGAAACTAATAACAGTTACATGCCTAAGCAGTTGTTTGCAGAGAGACATGGGGGGGCTTCGCCCCCCCCCCCACACCCCCCCCTTTGCAATGCCCATGATTATAAAGCCATGGTGGTTTAAATGTTTTTTTCTACTAGTATTAAATGAACCGGGGTAGCGGATTTGTACCCCCCGGATTTGTACCCCCCACAAAAAACGCTACGTCATTTTGACGTCACAGGAGGCGGGGCCTAAATCGCTCGAGAAACAGCCCTCGACTGGAAATGTACCCCCTAATACATTATTAAATCATCAACACCTAAATGGTTTGCAATTAAATTATTTCCCTTGAGTCTGACCCCGGAAATGTACCCCCCGGATTTGTACCCCCGATTGAGATAGGACGAAATAAATGGCTAAAAAAGCTCCTCCGTGACATTTTACATATTTATACCTAGTTTCATGGCAAACAGTCCAACGGAATACGAGACCATAAACGTGAAACATATATAATCAAACTAACAAATTTTTTATGAATTTAGATATTCAAAACAATATTTTATCCAATACTTTCATCGCGTATTATTGACAGATTTTCTAGCTTACTTAATGATGAATAAAACTACACAATATAATAATAATATGACATATTCGTAGAATAATATTAGGCAATAATTTATCGAACAGCCGTTGATTTACGAGAATTTAATTAAAAAAGTCAATAACAAGAACGAATATTGACCCGGTATATTTCCATGGTCGGTCAAACTGGATTTGAGCACAGGGGGTACAAATCCGGGGTATAAGACTTAAGTATAAGGCCACGGGGGGTACAAATCCGGGGTAGGGCTTGAAGATTTGGCGACGGGGGTACAAATCCGGGGGGCAAAAATCCGGGGGGTACAAATCCGGGGTAGGACTTAAGAATTTGACCACACGGGTACAAATCCGGGGGGTACAAATCCGGGGGGTACAAATCCGGGGTAGGACTTAAGAATTTGACCACACGGGTACAAATCCGGGGGGTACAAATCCGGGGGGGACAATTCCGGAGTCGGACTTAAGAAGTTTAATTGGATTTATATCAAGTATGCAGCTGTTAGGCCAACCGTGAAATGTCAGTTGATTAAAATACATAATAATTTATCCGTCCTAAAAGTTCGCAGCCGGAATTGTACCCCCCGTCCTGTGACGTCAAAATGACGTAGCGTTTTTTCTGGGGGGTACAAATCCGGGGGATACAATTCCGGCGACCCGTTTTAACTCAACAAAACTATCAGCAACTATTTAAACGCCAAAACAGTTGTTTTAAAAAGGACATGGGGGGTCTTCGCCCCCCCTTTTAACTGGCCATGATTATAAAGCCATGATGGTTAACATGCTTTTCTACTAATGGTATTAAATAAACCTAGCTAAATAAACCTACGAAACTATCAGCGACTAATTACACGCCAAAGCAGTTGTCTGTAAGAAGAACATGAGGGGGCTTCGCACCCCACGCCCTCAGGCCAAAGCGGTTGTTTGCAAAAGGACAAGGGGGGGCTTCGCTCCCCCCACAACCCCCTCATTACACTGCCCATGATTATAAAGCCATGATGGTTTAAATGTTTTTTTTTCTATTAGTATTAAATTAACCTAGCTCTACAAAACTATAAGCAACTAATTACAAGCCACAGCAGTTGTTTTAAAAAGATAATGGGGGGGCTTCATTTTGCGGTTGTTTGCAAAAGGACATGGGGGGCTTCGCCCCCCACACCCCCCCTTGAGCTGCCATGATGGTTTACATGCTTTTTCTCTCATAGTATTAAATAGACTTAGCTCTACAAAACTATCGATGGCTCTACAAGCGACCAATTACACGGCAGAGCAGTTGTTTGTAAAAGGACATGGGGGGGCTTAGCTCCTCACGTCCTCCCGCAAAGCAGTTGGATGTAAAAGGACATGAGGGGCTTCGTCCCCCACGCCCTCCCGCAAAGCAGATGTTTGCAAAAGGACGTGGGGGGGATTCGCCCCACCACAACTTCGCTTTTACACTTCCCAAAATTAAGAATCCATGATAGTTTGAATGCTTTTTTACTGTGTAAATCTAGCTCTACAAGATTATGAGTGAATAATAAGAGTTACACGCAACAGCAGTTGTTTACAAAGTGACATGGGAGGCTTCGCCCCCCACAACTCTCCTTTACACTGCCCATAATTATAAAGCCATGAAGGTTTCAATCCTTTTTTTAAATAGTATTAAATAAACATAGCTTCACCCCCCACGCCCTCCCACCAAAGTGGTGTTTGCAAGAGGAATTGGAGGGGCTTCGCCCCCCACACCTTCCCCTTTACACTGTCCATGATTAAGAAGGCATGATAGTTAAATGCTTTTTTCGTACTGAGTAAATCTATAGCTCTACAAGATAATGAGCGACTAATAACAGTTACACGCCAAAGCAGTTATTTGCAAATGGACATAGGGGGGCCTTCGCCCCCCCACGACCCCCCCCTTACTCTGCCCGTGATTAAGAATCCATGATAGTTTGAATGTTTTTTTTCTACTGTGTAAAACTAGCTCTACGAGATTATGAGCAACTAATGACAGTTACACGCCATTGCAGTTCCTTTGCAAATGGACGTGGGGGGGGCTTGCCCCCCACCCCCTTCTTTAACTGCCCATGATTATAAAGCCATTATGGTTTAACTGTTTTTTTCTACTTGTATTAAATGAACCTAGCTCTACAAAACTATCAGCGACTAATTACACGCCAAATCAGTTGTTTGTAAGAAGAACATGCTTCGCCCCCTACGCCCACACGCCAAAGCGGTTGTTTGCAAAAGAACATGGGGGGGCTTCGCCCCCCCACACCCCCCTCATTACACTGCCCATAATTATAAAGCCATGATAGTTTAATTGTTTTTTTAATAGTATTAAATATCTTCGCCCCCCACGCCCTCCCGCCAAAGCAGGTGTTTGCAAAAGGACTTGGGGAGGCTTCGCCCCCCACACCCCTCTTTGCACTGCCCATGTTATAAAGCCATGATGGTTTAAATGTTTTTTTATTAGTATTAAATGACCCTAGTTCTACAAATCTATCAGCAACTAATTACACGCCAAAGCAGTTGTTTTAAAAAGGATATGGGGGGCTTGCCCCCCCACACCCCCCCTTTAGACTGCCCATGACTATAAAGCCCTGATGGTTTACATGCTATTTTAATAATAGTATTTAAATAAACCTAGCTCTACAAACCTATCAGCGACTAATTACACGTCAAAGCAGTTGTTTGTATAAAGAAAGTGGGGGGGCTTCGCCCGTTACGTCCTCCCGCCTAAGCGGTTGTTTGCAAAAGGACAAGGGGGGCTTCGCCCCCCACATCCCCCTCTTTACACTGCCCATAATTATAAAGCCAAGATGGTTTAAAAGTTTTTTCTAATAGTATTAAATAAACATAGCTTCGCCCCCCGCGCCTTCTGGCAAAGTGGTGTTTGCAAAAGGACTTGGGGGGGCTTCGCCCCTCACACCTTCCCCTTTACACTGCCCATGATTAAGAAGCCATGATAGTTTGAATGCTTTTTTCCTACTGTGCAAATCTATAGCTCTACAAGATTATGAGCGACTAATAACAGTTACACGTCGAAGCAGTTATTTGCAAATGGAAATGGGGAGGCTTCGCCCCCCCCCCACACCCCCCCTTTAAACTGGCCATGATGGTTTAAATAATCTCCTCTAATAGTATTAAATCAACTAACCTCTAAAAAAATATCAGCGAATAATTAGACAAGAGAGCAGTGGTTTGTAGAAGGACATAGAGGAGCTTCGCCCTCCCGCCAAAGCAGTTGTTGGCAAAAGGACATGGGGGGCCTTTGTTCCCCCCACATCTTCGCCATTACACTGACCATGACTAAGAAGCCTTATTAGTTTGAAAGCTTTTTTTACTATGTAAATCTAGCTCTACAAGATTATGAGCGACTTAAAACAGTTAAACGCCAAAGCAGTTGTTTGCTAAGAGTCATGGGGGGGCTTCGCCCCCCAAAATCCCCCCTACCCTCTACCTATAATTATAAAGCCATGATGGTTTAAATGTTTTTTCTATTAGTATTAAATGAACCTAGCTCTACAAAACTATCAGCAACTAATTACAAGCCAAAGCAGTTGTTTTAAAAAGGACATGGGGGGGCTTCGCCCCCCCACACCCCCCTTTAGACTGCCAATGATTATAAAGCCATGATGGTTTACATGCTTTTTTAATAATAGTATTTAAACTTAGCTCTACAAACCTATCAGCGACTAATTACCCGCCAAAGCAGTTGTTTGTAAAAAGAAAGTGTGGGGGCTTTGCCCCCCACGCCCTCCCGCCAAATCGGTTGTTTGCAAAAGAACATGGGGGGCTTTGCCCCCCACGCCCTCTCGCCAAAGCAGTTGTTTGCAAAAGGACATGGGGAGGCTTCGCCCCCCACGCCCTCCCGCCAAAGCGGTTGTTTGCAAAAGAACATGGGGGGGGCTTATAGCCATGATGATTTGAATGCTTTTTTTCTCCCGTGTAAACCAGCATTTTTTTAATGATGCGACAATTTTACATTGGAATAATACCATTTACATTTGTTTACTTTTCTAAAATCACTACAGGTTACTGTTTAGGGTACTTAAAGAAAGAAGTAAGCGAACCATCTAACCCCTTGAGCGTAGTCACGGACATATTCATCACCCAGGAGGCGGGGGACAATAAAGTAGTCATTGACATTGGATAAATCCACAGTAAACCTGGATCTGCCAGGGGCATATTTTCCGTCCAGCAAGGATAACAACCCCATTCGTAATCAGTCTCGTATATACAATTTTAGTGGCGCAGAGATCCGGGTTTTTATCCTTTTAGATCCTCGCCTTTTGGACCGCCTTTTTAAGTTTCAGAAGCTTGCTTATTCTTTGCCTTGGCCTACGGAAGCTCCCAGAGCTCTTGCTCGGGTTCTTGATCCGCTTGTGTGGTGCGGAATAACTGGTCACGAGGACGGCGCCAATGATGAGCCGTCCATGGATCCGCGACCTAATCCTCTTATTTTTGAATCTGGCTATCCTGACTTTATTATTATAAAACTAATTATACTACTATATATGCAAAATTAATTATTATTTTTGTGAATTTCTTGCTTGATTATGTATAGTAAAATTATGTAGGAAACAAATCATTAATCTACACATCTACAACTACAACATCCTACATTCTCAATTCAATTTCATACGTATTTAATTTGTCTTAATATAACTGATCGCATGCATCCTTCTTGGCACAAAAGTTTGTTATTAATACGAATTGCGCTATAAAAATATATTTTTTATCGCAATTTTATACAAAAATTGCGTTTGCTGGGATAAAATTCACATTTGTTTCATCAATGTACTTTTATACATGCAATAGTATCTTTACTCATTGTTTTTTAACGTTTTATTAATTGTACCTAAAAGAAACAATCAATAAATATTTTCTCTTAAATATATGGAATCAGCTGTTAGTAAAAGGAAAATGACAATGTGTTCCTGTTGGTTCCATCTAGCGTCATTCATATAAACTATTTCGACTGAGGCAACAAAACAGAAATGATCTATCTGAATTTTTATATTTCTAGGCATTGTTTTTTTCAATAATAAACATTTTAACGTAGACTTAAAAAACTAACAATTGATAGGCATGTAGCATGTCATTTAAGTGTTTCGTGAAATACTTTTTTTCTAAATTCCACTGTTATTTTCCTTTTATTTTGAAACAATCTTTATTTGTATCCCGTAGTTTACGAAAGTAAATTATTTCCCAATGTTAAACTTATGATGATTTTTTGCAAGTTAAAATATTAAATTACTCAAAAAATACTAAACCAATATGCTTCATAATTTAATGGCATATTCCCTGTGAGATACTTAACGTTTGTGCGAAATTTGGAATTGATTAGTGTAGCGGTTTTTTAGTTACCGCGTTACGTACACACACACTCACACACTCACACAGTGACGGACAACGAATCTTCAACTCCGCTGATACATAGACTCGTTCACTTCGTTCACTCATCGATAATACCGATTCATACCAGTTAATTCAACATTGTCGTATCCTAGGAGGTGTTGACGTTGATCCGGATGGTTCATTAATCCCTGAGTCAGGGACCCTTTTTATCTGGGTAACATCACTAAAAAAACGATATTCCCCCATTGGACTTCATCCCTAACATCATTTTTATTTTAGACCTCCTTCTCTATTTTTGGATAACGTAATTTATGGACTGCTCCTTGGTTCCAATTCCAACTCCAACCAAGGCCACACTAGTGCGGCCTTGCTCCAACATTCAAAATTAAATGTTTAAAAATCATACATTACTAAACATACTAAAATCGAATGTGTCCTATAACAAAATTTCTCCATGAGGGAACTTCACCTGGTCCATTTTTCTTGATTTTGAGAGAGAGTAAGTCTTTCCGGTTTCTGTGCAAGAGGGACAGAGCGCTTTCAGGTAATAAATCTGTTATTTTTAATCCATTTTTATCTGTTTACATCCTCCGTAGTCATCGAAACTTGTTATAAATTATAAATATCATTTTTTATTATATACTTCGATTTTATAACTTGTCAAAATTCGACGCTCAACACGGAAACTGTTTGAGGTTAGCTAGCTGTATTGGAACGTAAGGTAGGGACTTATTATCGACGATGTTGATGTTAGTCATAATTTACTAAATCATTCCATACTTTCAAATATCTTAACTGACCCTGAAGACCTTGCCAATTAATAGTACCTACGTAATTTCGTGGTGGGTAATGAAGGTGAAAGTATGAGAATTCAGTAATCTCTAAAATATTTGAAGGTGCTTTATCCACGAGTAAAGAACCTTCACAATTCCTTCTACTTTTAACCATAATGAATCCCTCTACTTTTTACCTTCGATCCATGCTTCATTTATAGGCCTAATGCTTAATGTTTGGCTACAGTTCCATTGAAGGGTCACATTTCCCTTCACTATCGAGGGGACTCGGTGGGAACCGGGGTTACTGGGTGGGGAGCAATTGATAGGCAACCACTTTATACGAACCATAGGCCTACATCGATACTCCTATGCGATATTTCACTGATTTACTTCCCATCAATATCTAAGGAAAAACGGAGGGAACTGGGTTGGTGGGGGGGCATCTGGCTAGATTACAAGTTTCCTTTTGCTGCAGCCGTGGTCCTGTAAGCCGCGGCCTGCTGTTCCAAGTCTGCAGTAGTCGCCTACTGGCATCAAAAGCACCACTCAGTGCTTCAGCATCCCAGCTATAGTGATGGGAACATTAACTACATGAATTACTTAACTTAAATCATAAAATTTAGTATAAACATACTAGACCTATTTTGATTATAATAATAAGTCAGCTGTATTGGTTCCAATATATTTATAAGGAAATATCACAACATAAACGTAGCGGAATATCAGTATTCTACATAATAGTCTAAACTGTTTTCATCCGATTGTTTCACCGGGCGTTTGCAGAGGTGCTGTCAGTAATTTTAGTTAAATAATAAAAATGAGTGGATATAACATATAATATAGTTTGCTCATAGGCCTAATTGTAATCCCTTACTGAGACATTAAGTATCTTGTACAATAACATGCTATTTCCCGTCGGTAAAACTTAATTGGTCAAATCAGAGTTCATCTAACCACCTGGCTTAATTTTATGGGTAGGCCTAATATTATCTCAATATCACATTAACCAGCTTGAATTCTGGAAATTTACATCAGTGGTTCATAAATTCTACGCTTATTACTATTGGTCATTGTAAAAAGAAGGTTTAAAAGGCTAATTTTTATTCAAAAATTTAAAGCCATTATTTCATGTTGCTGTGGTATCTTTTTAGGATGTTGATGCCAAAGAAGAACCGCGTGGCGATCTATGAATACCTCTTTAAAGAGGGAGTCATGGTTGCCAAAAAGGACTTCCACGCTCCCAAGCATCCAGAACTGGAGACTATTCCAAATCTCCAGGTCATCAAAGCCATGCAGGTGTGTTTTTTAGACTCAACAGTTAGGTTTTCTGTATGGTTTTTTGCTGTTGTAGTCTTCCGAAAAATTGGGATTAAGTTATTTTAGCATTTTTCCATGAAGTAATAAATAAAATATAAATTGCTTGGTTATTAGATTACTCTAATAAAACTAAGTTATAAGTTACATCACTGATAGCAAGCAAATTAAATAGACTGATCTGCATCTTTTGTTCCTTGGAAGTTCTTTATGTAAACTTTTTTAAGGTAGGCTAGGCCTATTGAGTTGATAGCTATGTGCCTAAACAGCCACCATTTTGATACGGTACAAACTAGAAAGTTGATATTCCACACTAGTAGTGATGGTCGATTCCAGGAATTTCGATTCTCGAATCCGAATCCGAATATTAAAAAATCGATTATCGAATCTCCAATTCCAAATTGTGGAACTCCTTAAGTTGCTTGCCTGTGTAATGGTTACTATTCAAATATAACTCAGCCACTACAAATAAACCAGTAATAGTTAGGACTATTTTCCAAGAAGCGCAGAAACATAAGTTCCAGAACATCAGTGAGTCATTTATTTATAACCCAATCATATTATATATTTTTGTTAGATTTGTTTCAGAAATAACTTAATCTAACAAAACAAAAACCTCATTTACATTTTCATTAATTTTTTTTAACTTTGAACCCAGCCCAATGATATTATTAGTAAGTAAACAAAATGTTTGTTTGTTTTCCTTCTATATTTATTAAAAAAAGAATCCATAGGCCCTACCTGAATAAACTGAATTTTTAAAGACCTTTAAGTCTTAAATATTTGTTTTTTATTAGCATTAACTCTGTTTTTATTCCCATTTAGTCAAATTAAGATTATTTTAAGATAAAAAAACTTAAGTTTTGTATAATAATGCTCATTTTCAAAATCTAAACAACTGCTAGATTTAATAATGTTTTTATTTTCCTCCTAAAATAATAGTTATTAACCCTTTTAAGGCCAACGGCCGTAATAGGCCCCCGTGGTAAAAAGTACGTTGAAGGCCGGCGGCCGTAATAGGCCCCCGTGGCAAAAATTACGTTCGCGGCCGACGGCCGTAATAGGCACCCGTCCACTTTTCTCCGTTTACTGGCTGGTTGTGTTTTCCAAAGGCCACTAAACTTGATATTCCCTTGTAGAGGGACATCTGGGCTTCATGAATAATGGCAAATACTGCCGTTTTAGCCTAAATTTCCTAGTTGTCTGTATAGATTTTCATGTCATGATCGTCTGCTGGCCATGTGATGATTGTGTTGCTGTTTAATTTTCGTGATTTGTTGGTTATGTGATGAGGTTATTGTTTTAATCGACCAAATATAATTTATTAAATGAGTTGTGTGTGCTTGACTTGTGTTTTCAATGAAGAATGTGCAAAAGAAGTCGAGATAAATGCCCTGTAAGCGAAATCACCCTCCTGTATGCAAATAACATGGTCTATGCCATTTAGGCCTAAAACAGCGAAGTGTAAATTTTTACCTTATCCCTTATAGTTCTGTTATTAATCAAGGTAGGTAATTCAAAATTGGCATACTTCCTGTAAATAAGTTTTACCTTATAGTTATAAATGGTTTTTGGATGTAAAATAAAATTATATATTTTTCATATGCCGTCAAAGTGGAAAAATATAAATTAGCTCATTAAAATTTTCTTATATATATCCGTAAACAAAATTTCTTTCTGATGATTTCATAATTTATTCTAGGGCATTTTAAAGCCCATTTAATTAGGAACAATTTAAAAAAAGAATTATGAATATCTGACAAAAATTGTGGAAATTATAGCCCTTTAACTAAAACTATGCACAGCACATAAGAAATGGCGTGGCCTTTTTCGCAAGTACCACAGTTTGGGAGCTGGCCTTAAACGGGTTGAAAGCTTAGCCAAGGAAATGTTGACAAAAGAAATTCAGGCAAGAAATGAGAGAGCAATGTTTTTAATTTTCAAGGACACCCCCAAGGACTGCCCCTCCCGTTTTTCCGATGCCAAGCGACACAATTGGCCAAGTTTAGATAAGAAAAAGATAATACCTCCCCCCCGCCCAAATACAAAAATATCATAACCTAAACTACCGGTCATATGAGGACCAATGATGTGTCATACTTTTCTTCTAATTTTCCAATCAATTGAGGCAAAAAATGAAAGCTCTGCGATACTCCATTCCAGAGATAACCGATGATTAAAAATAAGACAAGTTAAGTTGTATGATGCGAGTTGAGTCAGAGCTAAATACAGCTGCGTTTCTTGTTTTTCCGAATCCCGAGAAATGGTTTTTTATTGAAACCTGTCAACATTCTTTCCTTATCGGTTGTTGTCATCCGGCGACCGATATTTATTTTTATCACTCGTGAAGCTAGGCGACCGGTGATAGTAGGCTTGTGACCACAGTGTGACCTTCACTTTATTGATCGACACACAAGTGTGATTTCTGTTAAAATAATATAATAATAACAATGCGAACAATTTCGGCAGTTTCGAAGGATTCGATATTCGATTCTTGAATCTTGCCGATCGATTCTCAAATCAAAATCTTTTCTAAAGATTCGGTGGATTCGAGAATCGAGATTTGGATTCGACACATCCCTACACACCAGGATCGTAACTGGGTACATTAGCCATTTGTATTTGGGCTATGAATTAGTGATGCTATCTAACAGAAGGTTGCCGTTTGTAACAAGATCCGGGTTTGTACCGTTACTCATCAAAATGTCAAATAATGCCACTGGCGTTAAAACATACAAAATAACAATAAGTCACAGACCTCATTTAGAATAAACAAAGTTTTAAGTGGATCCGTCAAGTGGTTTAATAGTAATGAAAAATTTTGTATTGGCCAACAATTTGTACAGATCAAAAGATGAAAGAACAAGCATTCTAGGACTTGTGCTCATAGAATATTTCCTTTATTTTTGCCACAGGAGTCAGTTCCCAAAGTTAATGACAACCTTTTTGTAATTAAAATAGTATATTACGTTACTAGCCTGGTAAGTACAGTTTTGACATGTCAGCATAGCGGCTCGCGCAGGATTTTCATGTGCGTACAGTAAAACTTACCGGCAAGTGACATACGATTCTTTACATCATACTACACAGTAAAAACATATTTTTTAATCATAACTTATTCCTTGCATAACCTCTGAAATAACCAATAAACATGCATTAAATGTCGTTTTATTCCAATCAACTGATCGTTTAGGTTGTTGACTTCTGTTATTTCTGTTTCAAAGTGCACGGTAAATTTACCGTGCAGTGATTAGGAAAGAGTTACTTTCCAGCCAAGAGAAAGGCACAGAAAACAGATACAGTAGAGTCCCGCTATTCAGAATCTGGCTAATCCGAAAATCCGCCTATTCCGAATATACTTTATCGTCAAAAACAATTTTGTTCGTGAAAATTGCAAAGCACAAATCCTGTGTAGTTTATAATCACACTGCGTAATTGCAGCCATAAGTGACGATCGCAAAGCATATAGGGTGTATTTAGCAATCATACTACCTAATGACAATTGTTAAGCTATATAGGGTTTAATGGGCAGTACTTTATAATCGCGGCGGTAAGTTACGATCCCCAGGCACATGTGGTGTAATGACAAACAAACTGTATATCGCGGCCTCAGAATTGAGAATAGTTTTTTCTGTTCTGTATCTCAGCCAGAAAAGGCGACAACTGTTGGCCGCAATCAACGAACGCCAACCTTTATATCGGCTTTCTATGACAATCCACTTCGGTACCTCACTGAAAATTATTCTTTCTTCTTTCTTGTATTGTTTTTAAAAGAGGGTGGCGGCCTCTTTTTACCTTGCATTTGCCCTCCCACATAGGCCTCAGGCCTGTGCGTGGAAGTTATCAAGCAAACCCAAGGAGTGAGCCGGTACAGTACAAGGATGAACAGTACTGTTAAAAGTATGCGGCATCATCGGGACTCGATCCTGCGATGCTGCCGCCACAGAACCGGGGCCGAGTGCGCTATCGACTGCGCCACCGACTCACTAAGGCTCGGAATTACAATCGCAATGTTCTAATTCCGTCGGAAACGGTGATTACTAAGCTAGATATCAGCCGGAAATTTCCATCCCTATATTTATCTTGACATTATATAAAAATCGTACTACAGTATCCTAAATATCTATTGATTTGATTCATAATCTGCTTATTCCGAATTTCCCGCTGATCAGAACCGGGGTCGGTCTCAATTAGTTCGGAATAGCGGTACTCTTTTTCTGTGTAGTATGATGTCAAAATAAATAAAACACTTAATTAGACATTTAGTTGGTTTCCGTATGGGATTATTTGAAATATTGTATATTCTTTTTAGAGTTTGAAGTCCAGAGGCTATGTGAATGAACAATTCGCATGGAGGCATTTCTATTGGTACCTTACAAACGAGGGCATCAGATACCTGCGTGATTACCTTCACTTGCCTGCAGAAGTAAGTATCTGCATTTAATTTTGTTTGTTATCTTGATAATATTAGGTATTTAGGTTTTATAAAATACCGTAGTATCTTATCAAAAATGCAAATGATGAAGAAACAGATCCAACTCTGAAGCTTTCATGAAGAATTTTAATTCTCTGATGCATTCATTTTTAAACTTTGGTTATTTTACTTGCTCTCCTTGATGTTTTTCATAACATTGTTTTGAAGCAACTTATCTTATCTGTCAATGGTAGGCCTACAATTACCATTAATTTTGTAAGCCTACTGAAGTGAGATTCTTAGTTCGGTATTTTAGTTGATTTACTAGTAGTTTCTATTCAGTTATAAATTCCTCTACTTTCTTTTCTGTGATGGAAGTAGTTACAGATGAACCTCATTAAGAATACTCTAAAAGTATTTGGGGAAAAAGTCTTTTTATCAAGGAACTGTTTTTATTTACGTAAATTTTATCATGATTTTTATAATAATTCAAAGAGGATTTGAAAATTGCACTTTTTATTGAGTTTGTGGTGTTAGGCTACCCATTTTCTTTTTATCAAAAGTTTTACTACAATAGTTACTGTTTTCTTAATAAGATTTGCATTGTTAACACATTGATTGGGAAAAAAACAGTAGGCCTATTATTGAAATTTACTGGTTGCTATTTTGTTATAAATTACTTCAAGTTATGAAATTAAAACTACACAGTAAAATCCCAATAATGAGACTCTCAATGGGATATGTGAAACAGTCTTAATTGAGGTACTTTTCCTATTAGGATTTCAAAGTTTGTCATCAAGATTTTCTAAATCTAAAAGATATTTCAAGGGGATTTGGAACTTGCATTTTTTACTATGCCAAGGTTTTTTGTTTTCGATTGTCTTTATTGAGGTTCTACAGCAATAGTTGTGTTAGTGAGATACATTGTTAACCCATTCATGTCGGCCTCTATTGATAATTAAAAGCATACATTATCACCATTTTTCCCCCCAATAATATTAGATTACTTAACAAAATATCGACATAAGTAGGCTCCCTCTTAACACTTTAAGCCCGAGTATAGCTCGGGGCATGGCATATGTCACCGTGTACGAAGCCCGAGTATAGGTCGGGCCCGCGAAATTTAATTCCATAGCAACGTATATTCGACGTATTTTCGCTACTCGTTGCTAGGGAACTCTTCCTTGATCATCTGGCATTGTTTATAGTATCCAAAGGTCTCGAAAAAGCCATCTATTTAGCAGCAGAAAAATAACACCAAATGTCTACAGCTGATCCTTCGCGTCATACATTGTTAACCCCATTCATGTCGGCCTCTATTGATAATTAAAAGCATACATTATCACCATTTTTCCCCCCAATAATATTAGATTACTTAACAAAATATCGACATAAGTAGGCTCCCTCTTAACACTTTAAGCCCGAGTATAGCTCGGGGCATGGCATATGTCACCGTGTTACGAAGCCCGAGTATAGGTCGGGCCGCGAAATTTAATTCCATAGCAACGTATATTCGACGTATTTTCGCTAATCGTTGCTAGGGAACTCTTCCTTGATCATCTGGCATTGTTTATAGTATCCAAAGGTCTCGAAAAAGCCATCTATTTAGCAGCAGAAAAATAAAACCAAAATGTCTACAGCTGATCCTTCGCGTCACCGGCTGACGACGCTTTGTTGTCTGCAGTAATGGCTGACTTTGTTTACGTTTGTGTTGGCGTCCAATAAAGTGTGATTTTACTTATATTTACAAGTGTTTTGAGTCTTAGTTAGTTATAAGATTTGTTATTACTTCATTACGTAATGTTTTTGTCATGTTTAGTGTAAAATATGAGAGATATATTTGATATGAGTGATGTACGTGCTACCGTCGCAATTTTGTTTTCTTCATTTTTTTATGTCCGTTTTATGTGGAATCCTAAAATTGTTGTTTGTTGTAACTGTAATAACATTTATATCATTTGAAAGGTTATACTTTTCTCTTTATTTTGACATATAATTTATATGGGTAACAAATATATGTATTAAGCTACGAATTTTGATTTGAACCCAAAAATTGGCCAGTAACGCACGTAAAAAGAGATTTTAGCGCCCAGGGTCCAAAGTGTTAATCGTACACCTTGGGACTGAGACCCATTCAGATAATGGGTTTTACGATTAAACCAACATTCCATAAAACTCGTTAAATTCTGACTTCAGTGCATACTTAAGGCCTACAAGCTAATACTCTGATTTAACCTTGTGATTATATGTTAGGTGGAAAAGGGACCTGTTGTCGACGAAGAAAAATTTCCAGTTTGGGCCGATAGAACTTATTAGGGTCAAAAATATATAAATTCAGGCTTATTAGGGTCAAAAATATATAAATTCAGGTCTCCATCGATTGTTACACCTCATTATCATAGAACAGGCCTGTATTGGTTAAAATATTGAATCAAAATTATAAAGGTTGAAATAAATAATTTTGTTAGCCTCAGCATGGCTTGAGAAAAGGTACCTCTTGTCGCTCAATGTTATTTCGCCATAACGACAAGAGGTTCCATTTCCAACATGCACTTCGTAAGCAGACTTTGGTCCAAAAAATGAACTCTCCTGTATTCTAGCGGAATTTCAGAGAACTGCAACGAAGTTTGGTGTAAAGAGAACAAAATTTCTCACCAATTTCATATGGTCCCAGTAAGAGGTCCCTTTTAGCGAATTTCCCCCTATTTTAGCGAATTTCCCCCTATAGGGAAGTAGCTATTACCGTAGGCGGCATGGTGAGACTTAAGCCCGGGACCATGTTATTTTTTCGTTTTGAGGTACCAAAAACAACGTTCGTTCATATTGGTATATATGTATGTATATATATATATGTGTGTGTGTGTGTGTCCGTAGGCACAATAACTCTCGTAAAAAGAGTCCGATCTTGATGAAATTTGGAACAAACATTTATAGCGATATTCATGACTTTAAGTTCGAAAACCAGCAAGATCGGTATACTCTAAGGCGGTTTTTTTTGACTAAATAAAATTTATTTTCAAGATTTAATATATTTCTATTAATTTGATATAAATTTAATGGTCAGAATTGAATTCAGCTTAAAAAAATAAACAATATAGCACTTTGAATTATTACTCTACATCAATCGGTTACTGAGATATCGGATCTGCAAAATGCAGTACATTGTCTTTGTTTTTCCCTGAAGGGACATAAACTGTCCAAATTCTGGTATGAAATACCCAAATTTTTCATTCAATTTCCCTAAAATGGGATTTAAAAAATAATAAAACAAATCACATGATTGAATTTAATTTGTTCATGTGATGGTTTGATTTGTTTTTATTTCTTGGCTCTGAGTAGATTGATAATATGTTTTCTGACATTTATATACTATAACAAGTAAATTTTTTTAAAATTATCAGAATATGAATAATTATTGAGAAATAAAATCATGAATGATAAAATTTACTTAATTTAGATTAATATTTACACAAAATATCCAAAACAACTTCCCTAACTTATGTAGATTATGCCCACATATAAAAAATAAATCTCTAGAAATTAACTGAGCATGCAAGTTTGCTGCAACACGTTTATTTAAATTTTAAGATAAATCATATGTTTGGATTCAATTTTTTCATGTGACTATTTTATTTGTTTTTATTTTGACTGATTTTAAATCATTGATTGTATGTTTGCTTACATTTTTATACTATAACAAGGATACACTTATAAAAAAAATATTAGACTAATAATTATAAGAATAACAAAAAGAATATTGCTGGAATGGATACCGATGTGATTCCCATGATCATTTCCTGTAGCCTATATCTAAAGCTCTTGAATTGATATGTAATATACTTTTTGCATTAATTGCATTAAATGTTTGAAATATTTTCCTGTGCATAATTAAATAAGCTCCCATATAAAAATGAATTCCTTAGAAATTCGCTGAGTATGCAGGTCTGCTGTGACGGGGGTATTTATAAATGATATTTTGGCTACTAAACTTTGTCTTTTCAAGAGACTATTTATACGGAGGGTAATAATAGTTATTTTTATTGTAATAAATGAGCAATTAATTATATATTATTGCTCCTTGAGGGCCTCAATGATGAGCAAAATTAAATATAATCAGGGTTAATTGATTACTAAAGATAGTGTTGGGATTTTTTGTTTTGGTGGCCGCAGCACTGATAGCGATGCAGCCTGTCAGGTGAACCAGTGTTATCGCGGTAGATGATGTCTTGTCAGTGCGGGTTCTACGATTGTTTGATGACAAAAAAAATTATAAAAACAATGAGATAACAGTAAAATATTCAGTTTTAAAAAGGGACCTCTTGTCGTTATGGAGAATAACATAGGGCCGAAGAGGTCCATTTTCTGGAATACGACTTTTTATGACATGCTTCAATAAAAATATTATTTTCTTGAAATCTACTGTGAGTTAAGACAAAAATTGGTTTTCCCTTGAAAGAAGACATTATAAGCTTTCTTTTGATAGCAAAATCATTTCTCAAATACAAAAACTATAAGTTTTATGCTTATTTGAAATTGTCAAATAGATTTTTCTCAAAATGCCCCGTTTCCCTCACAAAATTTCTATAACTTTACCAAAAAAAAAAATCATAGACTCATGGGACTTGCGCCAAATTGTTAGGAATTAAATGAGGAATTCAGAAATGTTAATAACTCAAAATCGAAAATTCCCGACAAGAGGTCCCTTTTCGCTCTCCACCTCATGTAGGCCTATGGTCTCAAATCTTTCTCACGAGGATCGTCAATTCTGTATTGTTCATTTCCTGCCGCTCATGTACGATTAAACCAGTGTGTTAATAAAAATCTTCCGGTTAAAAAGATGTCCCTTCCATGGCGTGTACGGTTAAACCGATGTTCGGTTAAGAGTTTGAGGCGAATTAATACCAGAGTCTAAAGTTAGGAATGATTTTTTTTCAGTGTAAACAGTGCCATACTTAAAGTGTAATCAATGTATAACATCTGTTAAATAAATAAATATTTAACTTAACTAAGCGAGTCGAGATAGTCTGGTTGCCATAAGGTTAATAAGAGAGATATACCCTGTTTTTCGAAAGAAGGTGAGCGGCGTGGCGGCGGCGGAGCGAGCGCGCGGCTGTAAAAACATTCTTATTCATAACGCTGTAGAAACGCAAAAAATGCTGTTACAAATTTGCAGTCCACTTTATTCCAATGACCAGTTTATTACCTTATCAGCACTGTTTTAAAATAATTTTTAACGTATATCGTTTAGTTTATACTGCGAGTGGGTCAATCCATTTCAAATCACCCAAAACAAATAAAATTTGTTGCTCAACATTTTTTATTTGCGTAATTTTTTTAATATGAGTTCCCTATGGTAAGACAATCACAAAACGCTATTTGAAAACTTTTTGCAAGCCATAGTTTTTTTCTGGCGGCCATTTTTAAAATTGCGGTAATGCAGATTTTAGTTAAAAATAAGGTCCGCGGAAAGTTTAATTGCCAAGCTATTTTTAAAGATATCAGAATAATTTAAAAACCAGTGTGTTCAGCAAGAAATGAACTTTAAGAAAACATTATATTAATGTTCTTTTGTGCAAGAAAGTCAGTCAAACTAATACTGCAAAAACTTGGATGAAAATCATCAATCGTTACTTTTTAAGACCTTAAAGATTTATGAAAGAAATACTGAAATTTATGAAATCCCTGTTGAATACTTACCTGCTGAAGAAGTTTCAGGCCTGAGAAAGCTCTCCTTCTTTTTCTAGAGCTTTCCAAAAATGGTCGAAAGCCTTTTATTGTAAATTTTCAGGGGTTAATAACTAAAAAGGGACTGAATGAAAACAAGTGAAAATTTTACAGAATGTTCTTCATACAAATAGTAATATCTCACAAAAAAATTATGACTGAGACTCAACTACATTTTGAGTTATACCGAATTGAATTTCAGTTAAAACGCTACCCTTTTTTACAGTCGTGAGGTGCCAAGTTAGCAAATAAGGGGTTGTAAAATCGTAATCTATGTTAACAATTAACTTATACTTAACATTTTAAACATACTATTCATTATTTAGGCCTAACAATTTTTTGTATTTACAAAAAATATTAATTCAAATCAGAAAAAATAACAGTACATCTCCAAATAAACAAAACTCATAACTTAACCATTAAATTGCATTAAGTTAAAACGTTTATGTAAAGAGTAAGTATTTATTAGGCCTACATACTTTAACTGTAAAATATAGGCCTATATGCATTTGGTTTAAGATTTATATATAGGAAATAAATTTTATACATAGTGTAAAAAATATATGACAAATATGTTAGTAACTCAATAATCTTTCATAATTGACATATCAGTTATCATGTTGCAACAAGTCAATGAGAGTTTTGTAGGATTTGCAGGTATAGACAACGGCAGCATCCTACAGCCTCTACGGCCTGCCTGGTCTTAGATGCGTCTGCAAGAAAGCTCAGTTGGTGCTAGTTCTTTGACTAGTGATCATGTCCTGTCAGTATAGTTTTAAATTAGTATTGCCATTGCTCCGTATTGAACGACCTTACAATTAAAAATTAAATATTAGTTGTTTTGTGGGTGAACTAATAAGTGAACAGTCCCATAAACAACATTTCAAGAAAGAAGCGCCTTAAGAATTGATTAGGGGAGTGACTTGCCAGCTGAAGAACAATGTTTGCTAAAATTAAGAGTTTCAAAAGAAATTACTAATATTAGTCATTACCATAAAGATAAATATTTAGGCAAATACACCCACATTTTTAGGAAAAAATGTTGTGACCCATTTGGTTGCCACAAAAAACCAGTTAAAAATGGATTGCGTAAAATACTTATGGAAATCTTTCCCTTTCCAAGAGTAAAAATATGGATATCAATCTTATTCCTGGACAAGCTCTATGCCCAACCTGTGCACTTGCATTGATATTGCACTGAATATTGATAGTGGAAACTATCTAATGCCATTAAAGGAAAAATGAAATGAAAATGCCAATAACGACGTAATTATTTATCACAAGACTCTCAAATTTTGATATATAGTTCCCAAGAAAGTCAACTAAAGGTTCTCTATAGGAATTTTTTCCCCGATGTTTCTAAGCAGAGTTATCATAAATGAAACACAAAGAATTGACTTTTTTAATTCGCAAATCGTGTTTTTAGTAATATAACTCACAGTATAAACTAAATGATGTACGTTGAAAATTATTTGAAAACAGTGCTGATAACGTAATTAACTGGCCATTGGAATAAAGTCGACTGCAAATTTTTAACAGCATTTGTTACGTTTCTACTGCGTTTTGAATGAGAATTTTTTTACTGCCGCGCGCTCGCTCCGCCGCCGTCGCGCCGCTCACCTTCTTTCGATAATCAGGGTATAGGATAGAGAGAGTCTTGTAAAAACATGTCAGCAGTGATACTGGACACTAGGGGCTCGACACTCTGGTATGTTATCCAGTCCCCAAAGCAGAACGTTTTCAACCTTTCTGCAACAGGGTTTGAAAGAGCCAAAATTTTTCTGCAGCCCAATGCGGTTCAAGCTGCGTGTAATATGGGCCGCGAGCGTGATAATTTAAAATGAATATTCGGAAATAAATAAGAAATGGTAATATATTTAAATTGAATTTAATAATACAATAGTACCTAACTTAAAATTTCAAACAGCATGTTAGAGTAAGAATAATTCGAGAAACGACAATATTATTTTTAAATTACTCAGAGTCCAAAATACTAACTAAATCCTCTAAGAAAATTGATAATACAATAGCAAATTAATAACTAAAGCATGTTAAATAATAATTATTTAAACCTAACAAGCAAAATTAGTGTGAAGGCTTAAAAATCATAAATCTTTTTATTGCCAGACCAATAAATTGCAAAAATTCTAAAAAGAACTGTAACACAATTTGATTAAAAAACAAACAAACAATTCCATTTAATGTTATTTTAATTTTTCTATGAACACATAAAATAGTTTTGAGGTAAGAAATTAGAATAGAGAAATCCAAGTTTGCTCAACAAAATTATTGACTAATTTCAATGAGTTCAGTTTTTTCTACT
Organism: Flexamia atlantica; assembly: GCA_035578135.1. Classification (NCBI taxonomy): domain Eukaryota; kingdom Metazoa; phylum Arthropoda; class Insecta; order Hemiptera; family Cicadellidae; genus Flexamia; species Flexamia atlantica. The sequence continues at coordinate 35,454,728 of JAQJVK010000002.1, forward strand.
GTTGGCAAATTAATCATAGGCTATTTTGTTTTTATGTTAATTATCACAAGAAGGCTACTCCTATTAGTTGAATTGGTCTTGGTTACTAATGTCAAAATATTCATAGGCTGACTCATGTTTGTTTGTATATTAATATTTCAAAAGTCAAATATTCAATGTTTACATCAATCAAAATTAAATATTTACCAATATATTTAATTTAGGAACTTATACCTCTTAAAGTTATGTAAACAACATCACACTTTGGGATACTAGTGATCGGATTCGGATACTATCATCGGCCACTTATGCTTTCGCTTGAAGCCAATTTGTATTTGACCGGCAATGACGGATAATTTCTCAATTAATGAGTTTTGAGATTTTTTAAGATTATTTTCTCCGAACAAACCGAGCAAATTAATTGCTCACCGCATGAAGCCATCACTTTACACTAAAGGCGATTATAAAAATGTTTTCCAAGTCAAATATTTATCATCGTAAACTGATAAGCCCGAACGTAAGGACAGAACCATCACAAACAAAACAATGTTGAGGTTAGATCGTTCTTAGGGTTAAGCCGGGATGCCACTAGTGCAAGTTGTTTCGCGAAATACTTTACTGAGTGATTCATATTGTGTTAAAAGCGATTGATAGAAAATAAATTCATAGATGTTTACATAAAATCGCTTAATAAAAATTAATAAATTAACAAAACGGATGTTTAGAGTGGTTTTAGATTACTCCACTTTACATTTAACAGATATTTCAGTTCGTTTTTGAACTCCATCGTACAGATTTCATCTGCAATATTGCACTAGTGGCATACGACCTTTAGATAGATCGTGAGCTGACAGCTGACAGAAGCCGGCAGACGATGCGCAGTAGAACTTCGCGCATCGGCGCATTCGAGTTCGCATTCTGTCAGTGGTTAATATAATCACATATCGATCGATATTACTTTTCAAACAATCGAATGGAGTTTGGATACGCCTATTACTATAACATTGTGTCACGCTGGTAATTCGGTTATTCTATGGAATACTTAGTTTCTCACGATCGAAACGATGCACCTGACGTTTTATAGCGTTATAGTTTGCAGAAAAGAGAATTTTTCTGTAGAAAATAATGTTGTCGACTTAAACTTTTTCTACAAAAAATAATTTTATTGACTCATTACTTTAGGATTTTCTGCAGCCATTATTAAAAAACAACCAGTCGATTAGGCTGAACTTTCTGCAGGCCTTCTCTTCTTTCTGCGACAATGTTGCACTGTCGCCCGTAGTTCTGCTATGGGGTATCCAGTGTAACAATCAGTTATTTCTCTGGTAGTACATTATGCAGATCACACTTTTTCTTGTAGCAAGTTTCATTTGCTACTCAAAATCATAGTCTATTTTTAACATATCTTTGTAATATTCACCTAAACAAAGTTTTCAAGGCCAGAGGCCTGAAATCATATAATACCAAGTGACTGTAGAGAAAAACACATGCAGATGCTAAAAAAATTAGCTGCCCTTGTTTTTTAAATGTTAAATATTTGTGATTTTTTTTTATTTTGTTAAAACAATATTAATTCCTTTTTCAGAAATTTGTTTGTACAGTGATGCTTGGGTTGCATTTAATTTTTTTTTAATTGAATTGAATTTTCCTTAGATCTGGAGTAACTGTACAACACCCTCAAATACCTTTGTTTTGCATACTTGTTGACACAAACAGATTATGGAGGAAAAATTACTATTATTATTTTGAGAATTTTTCAGAAGTTATGAACTTATTTGTGAACCTCTGCTTGGCTAAAAGAAAACCAAGTTTTATCTATTAGAAAATCTAAAAAAAAGAAAGCTGATTCATTGAATCAACAATCTCTAGGTCTCAATAAAGAACAGAAAATGTGCTTTATTTTGGTTTTTTATTCATTATATCTTGAAACGATATGGTAAATAGGAAATTTTTGATAAGTCTCTGCTCGGTAAATTACTCTGAACCTTAAACCCTTAATCTTTTACATTAAAATATATTTGATATACAATTTACAAAGTGCAAGCTTTTTCTTGCGAGTCTAAGATGACATAGTTTGTATTAAAACATAATTTATCATTTGTTGGGGTGCGGGATTGCTCCCAAGGGAGAACATACAATTCCCCATACAGTATTTTAAGATAAGGCAAGTGTAACTAACTGCCCATATCCCTCCAAAATCTTCTCGTAAGGAAATATTGTTATTTTTGGACACCCTCCATAAAATAAGGAAGATAACCTAATTTGAAAAATATTCTTTAAATTTCCAATTTTAATAGTTTTTAAAATTTGTTGAACTGCATTTTTTTCATTGGATATGCTAAGAGGTTTTTAAATGTTTCTAAACTAATATAAATATTAACTCATAGTTAAAAAATTTGAAAGAGCATAGTTTGAAACCCGTTTGGCTAAGTTTTTAATCATTTTTTGTTGGTAAACGATTTGCCTTGGGCTTACACAACTCGACTCTAAGCATAGAAAAATAGGCGTTATTGGTATGATTGGAGCAAACTTTTCATAAAAATGATATGCACATGATGATGATTAATCACAGATCCAACACTGATATTTCTGATGGTTAACAGATTTTTTTCTGATGCATATTAAATACTAGCAGAACCCGTGGCTTCGCTCACGATAAAAATTATCGTCTAACCTTGACATGAAGAATCTAGAGGACTGAATAGAAAATATTTATGTCAAGGAATATGTCATGTAGAGATATGTTTGTTTTATGGCGGAATGCAGGATAAAATGTAGATACCACAGTAGGATGTAGGATACCACAGTAGATAGTGAAGGTTTTCTTTTCACCGTTATAACTCGAAAACGGCCGGACCGATTTTAACACCACATGTGTCGATTTCAAGGTACTTCCTTGTAGATTTACCATTACGTCCCTGGATTGCCTAGTAGGGCATCAATTAAGTACAGTAAAGGGCTGAATGTTCGAAACAGTTATGGTGCTATCCGTGGGCAGTATTTCAAACTCGAGTCACTTAGTTTTTAACTTAAAATATGGACGGGTAGGAATAATTTAAGATCAACCACTGATTGCAGCATTTATTTTTCCGTGAAAAGCCGGGGCATCGTCGAATTAGATGAAAAAGGAATTTGCCAAATTATTGTAACTGGCATGATTATAATTAAAAACATGAAGGATGGCCTAAGGAAATAACTATAGCTCCCGCTGCTTAAAAAGATGGTACCACATAATGAGCTTATGATTGAACGTATAAGGTACGAAACTAAACCAAATGTAACTTTTACATAGTACGAATAACCTAACAAAATCATCAAAACAACCATAAAACCATGATAAAAGGAATCAAATTATAAATCAGCTGTAACAACGTATCCGTTTGTGAAGCTAATATGCTTGATTTAATAAAATTTGAAATTTAAACAAAAGATCATCCATTACATTAACATGGGGCATTTTCAAAGCTTCAGCTCCACGAAAAACCTCTAAAAACCTCGAATTACAAAAAATCCGTTCTTGGTGAATGTCAACACTCTGTAAGGAACGTCCATGCAAATTTTCAAGGTTCTAGGTTAAGTAGTTTTGGCTGTACATAGGATAGGTCAGTGGTATTTGACAAAAATATAGTAGAAAAGATAGTATAAATATAACTTACAATCAGGGATTTGTATAATTTATAAAGTTTTACATAAGTAGATCAAAGAATCATATCATTTCAGTACATTCTATTTGTGACTGAAAAACCACTGTTCTTTTCTCTTTCCATCTTACCGGGATTTCGTCTCAGCCACAAAAGGCAGTATGCTCTTCACGTTTAAAACTGCGTAACTCCCGCTACCGAAATATAGATAGTGCTACTTAACTAATTAATGGTGGATTTTATCTAAACTAAATGTAACTTTTATATAGTACATAATTATGCTTTGAAACAAATCAACAAAAATCAATGAAGCCATGATCAAAGAAATCAATTTATTATCATCTGTATCAACGTATACATTTCCGAAGCAAACTACCAGATGATTGTTTTATGAACATTAAAAATGTAAACAAAAATTGTCCAACATACTTTTAAGTGGAAAAATTTGAAAACTTCGGCCTCGCCAAAAACCCCTTTATACTACGAATTTTGAAAAATCCGTTCTTAGCGGATGTCTATGCCCTAAGAGGAACATCCATGCAAAGTTTCAAGGTTCTAGGTCAAGTAGTTTGGGCTGTACGATGTTTCCACTGAGTGGTATTTGACAAATATATAGTAGATTCAAGCAATTCAAGCACCAACTTGCCTCAAGTGAAAAAGTAAGTTTTAGGCTGATTGTAAACGACAGTCAAGGTACCATCACTTGGTGCTGAAACCATGTATGAAATAATTTTTTAATATATTAATTCAACCCTAGCTCAAATCAGCCATCTTAAATGGCACATTTTTATGATTTCTCTTGTCCTCCAGATCGTGCCGTCGACACTGAAGAGGCAGACACGAGCCGAGACCGCGCGGCCCCGCCCCGCCACCACCCGCGGGGAGGCGCGACCACGCGGAGCCGAGGACAGGGACGCGTACAGACGCGCGCCCGGCGGCAGTGGCGACAAGAAGGCTGATGTCGGTCCCGGCGCTGCTGAGATGGAATTCGTAAGTATTTCTTTGGTTATTTTTGTTAATATTAGATATATTCCAACCACAAAATATCCATGCCATACTTGATATTTGGCCTCATCAATGCTTTACCCTTGGTGCGTTTATATCTTGAGCAATGGCCTCTTCCATTGTAGCTGTCAGACATTGTTTATTCTTTATAATCTGGGACAATATACAATGTAAAAGTTAATTTAAAAAATAGCAACTATGTTTCTTTACAAATTGCAATATAAAGATATAAAATAAAGAGACTGATGTTTGAAAATGTTAACATAACACATGATATATCGTTGTGTCTTCAGCGATCAGCTGTGGTGATTTAATTACTTACACTAGAGATCGCCAGTGGTCGAAAATTCGACCAATTTTTAAAGTGAAAAATAGGGATAGCTAATTTTATAAATAATCCCCGCATAAACCAATGTGTTTCTAAATACATTTCATATAGTACATATTTTCCATGTACAGTAAAACCCGTTTAACCGGATCAATGGGGGTGAGACCGTTCCGGATAATCGATTTTCCGGATAATCTACGGTTGGTATTTTCGATGCAAGAATACGAATATACAAATCCATCTTAATAGTTATTTAACGTTATTATGTTTATAACATCCACCTGTTTACAAACAGCAAAAAATCTCATTTACTGTAATAATTTTTAATTTGTTTCAATAATTTATCTTTAAAACGGTCACAACTAGTCTTATTTACAGTCATCTTCCGTCCATCGGCCGTCCCGGTTAACCCGGGTTCCGGTTGAGCCGGGTCCGGTTAAGCGGGGTTTTACTGTAAACACATAATATAACCAAACTGAGGGCCCAAAAAAAAAGAGAAAGACTCAGTCCTTGACTAATTATTTTACTTCATTTCTGGCTTATGGCATGGTTTTTAGTAATTAGTATTTTATTAAGATAATGACTATTTTATTAAGATTTCATGTTTATTTTTTTAAGAATAATTATTGAATCAGAGAAAAGTAAAACTTCAGTCGTCAAATCAGTTTATCCTGTACACCTCTTACCACAGTTCTCTCCCTCCCTCCATTAATTCCTTACTCTCTACTTCTGACCTTCTTTCCACTTTCTCCTTTTCTCCTTCATTCTCTTCTTACCATCTCTCCTCCCTTCTTTCCTACCATTTGGAACTTTTTCCCTCCTTCCCCCTCTTCCTATTATTATCACTAAAATGTAATATATATTTTACCCATTATCCACCAATAAAAACAAAATTTGAATATAATGTGTTCATTTTTACTCCGGTTGCCAAGACCGGTGACAGGATTTTCAGGCCCCTGTGCAATTGAGAAACCCGCCTTTTTTTACTCATCTCGATTCTGGGCCCCATTTTTACTAATCTCGCGTGGATCCGGGCCCCCTGTGAGTCCAGGCCCCTGTGTGCTTTTGCCTCCCCCCCCCCTGTCGCCGGCCCTGCTGGTTACATGTCAGTTAGTATGTTGGATGGTAGAAACTTAACTTAATGTACTTTTTTCTTCCCTTTTTATCAGAAAATTTTTATCTCTTAATCTTATTTGAGCAAGTAAACTTTATTTTTCCATATATATATATATATATAAAATGGAACACATTTGAGAATGATATCCCTAATCTTCTCTAAGTAGTCCTGATTTCAATCAAATTCTATATTTCCACTCCATGCCCCAATTAACTGTGGCTTAATGTTTCTACATCAAATCTTTACTCTACGAAAAATAGCATGTGATAAGAGCTACATATGATGCTAACTTTGTTTACATTTGGTTGTTATAATATCACCAAAACAGCAACTCATAAGGCTAATTTTAATTTTTTTGAAATTTGAAATTGAATTTTCTACATTCCTAAAAGACTAATATAAATTTCAGTGGGATTCTACAGGAAAATATAATTCTATCGGTGTGCTTAGATTTTTGCTACGCTGCACACAGGCTGAGAAAAAAGGAGCACAAAAACCTTATGGAAAAAATGCTGTCTATTAATATAAAGATTCCATTCCATCTGTAAAAAATATATTTACACTTTTTCTGTACTTACATACAAAATGGTAAAATATACACTGGGTATGGCGATTGATTTTGATTGGTCACACCAATCATTATCAGGCCTCATGAGACTGATAATGTCTCTCATTGGGCCTGATGATTATTGGCGTGACCAATCATAATTGATAGTTTTTCCTCCATCTGTGTATCTTTACCATCTTGTATTTAAATACGTTAAAGTGTAAATATATTTGTAAGTGTTGTAAGATGTTTTTTATTTAAATCCTGTAAAAAATTAACCCAAACTCAATTGCGCTAAACTCAACAGCTCAACTGCTCCCATATCAACTGTGTTTGTTTACATGATATATTGTCGTGTCCTCAGAGATCCGCTGTATATTTGATACTCTCGCTTCGCTCGCTGGGGGCTCCGCCCCCAGGCCCCCGTTTGTGTTCCCTGCAGTTGAACAATACCCTATATTGAAGGACCCCAATAGGGCGTTAATTGCCAGTGTTGAGATAATTTTAAGCTGGAGATTTTGTGTACGTACTTCAAAGAAAACTGATGAAAAACTTATAAAGTTATGAATTTTCAACGGATATTGTAAGGGTCGGTGAAAATTATGTGTATGAAGGTATATTTATATTCGAATGTTATCGATGAGAATTAGTTAAGTTGGATGTGAGAAGAGAGCCTATGTATGTGTTTTTACTTAGTGCTGTCGGTTAAAGATTTTGATTATGTTTTTATTGGGATGAATTTTGAGGAATGCAGATGGGTTTTTGAAATTATTTTTGAAATATATTGTTTAGATGAAATGATTTAGGAAAGTTGGATTTCAATAACGAATAACTTTTGTATTAAGGAAGAATTAATGCAATTTTATTTCCTTGTCAGTTTACCTAGCAATAGTTTATAGTAGGCGTATCCAGTTTCGCCAAAAGGGGAGGTCAGGAAACGTAGAAACCATGTATTTACAACACTATAAAAACCAAATAGATACAAAATAAATGGGGAGTTTGTTTTAAGGCAGGCCCCCTTGCCTCTGCCTGTGAAAAGGTTAAAAATCAGATCTATTTACACCAACGAAAAAAAATAGTGGGGAGTTTGACGAAGCCTTAATTGTTGCCCTCTCCCTTGCCTCTGCCGTAAACAATTAAAACAGAATCATTAACATAATTTTAAACAACTATGTACAACACCGGGGACGTTTTTTAAGCAGACCCCCTAGCGTACTGCGTGAATAGTCTAATTACAACGAGGAGTTTTCATCATCTCGCAGATCCCCTAGCCTACTGAGGACGTATTTATCAGTATTGAAGAAGGAGGTCGTTAAAGACTATGTTCTTCACATGGGCGCACCAAAATTGCGCCGCAAAATCCAGGTAGACACCGAAATTGCGCCGTGACTCTAAATCTTGTCCCAGGGGTAGACCGATATTGCGCCGCAGCCCTTCCTAGAATCACATGAGGGCAAGCACTGACTCCTCGCCTCGCCTTCGAAGTCGGAACACAGGAATTCCTTAAAAACCCTTCGTTATCGCCCCTTGGAGGGAAGTGGCGAGTGAGCAACGGAGTCAGGCTAAATTTGAAAATTCATACAGATGGTTAGCTTTAATGGCTGATATGGAGGTGTTATACAAGAATTCAAGATTGGTTCTTCGGACAAAAATACTTCTACTGGTATCTTCTTTACACCTGCCAAGTGGATATAAGCTGTATCAAAAAGTGCAAGGTTTTTACGTAACCCAACATACTAACACTTGATTTCACTTGATTAATCGCCGTACTGTTTGATTTCTATTTCCGGTAACTAATTAATTTATCAACTATATCGTTTGATTTATTTTATATGGTGCTGGAATATAGCAACTCATAAAATTTTTTCTGAAGGGCTATTTCTGTATTGATATCATTGATTTATAATTTTTGTAATGAGGATCGCAAAAGGTGTCTTATGCAAAACTGACAAATCATTTGTGGAGTACAAATATTTTGTGGTTCGTCAACTGGTCAGGACGAGGGTAACATTCCTAAATCATTGCGTGGTGTTGCAGTCTACAGGTAACTGCCACCCTCACGACGCAGTATCGGTTAGGGATTAGTGAACTTTTCTTGTCAGATTGGTTTGCGGCGCAATTTTGGTGCCTAACTCTACTCAGCAAAACGTAGAGCTGACCATGCATGAAGCAATCCGTGCGTAGATCAACACCGACTGATTCTATCGTCTGACCTTGGCTCTTGTAACCGGTCATTCAATAGGCCATCATCAGTGGGAACTGGCCCATCCAGAAAGATCATTTTGTATGACCTACAAACCCCGCGGCTATTAAGACGTGAACGAATGTAATCAAAAACCTGCCTCTGATCATCAGACAGTTTGATTACCCACTCCTCAACCAACGCTCTTTGTTGATTTTCACCATAGATGAGCAGTTCCCTACCCAACTCAGTAGTGTCTTCTTCCATATCAGGGAGATCGTAATTGGATAAACAGGAACCCTGACGGCGTAAACTACGATCAATTTCGACGAGGGCAAGATGGTAGGCCAGCTTTGAATCATGGGGATTCCTTTCAATGTGATCCTCGCAAACGAGGTCTCTGAACTTGTCCCACAAGATTGCTCCAGGAGCCCCCATGTTACAAAGGAGAACAAAGAAAGAGCGGAGTCTCAGGCCTGTCATGAATTGCGCAGCATCTTGCAACGCGTAGTCGTACTCATCTTTGTCTTAGGCCAAACCGAGTTTCCGTGTGAGTTCCTGGAATGTGCGGACAGTTGGGACCACCAAGTAACAGAAGATCGAGATAACCACGACAAGGAACAAACATAAGTAGGACACGAAGGTAGTATCGCTCGGTCAGATTTGGAGAAACCCAAAACATTCATATTTTATTTATGATTTATTGTCACATATTTCCTGTTAAGCGAATTTGGCAAACGCTTAACTTCAGAGAGTTTCGGGTTTTCAAACGAAAAATCTTCCCTCTCAAGGGGGGCATCAGGATTACACTGCGAGTACCGCTGAACGTTTTCCCTGTTTTTTCAGGGTTTATACAAGTCTACATTTTTATATCAAGTAGTAAGTAAGACATTGAGCAATTCGATTTTGAAATGCCCCCGTTGCAGCTGACCTGCATACTCGGCGAATTCCAAATGCAAAACAACATATTCAATCCAACATAGCGAGATTTTACATGTTTTAGTAAGCTCCATAAGAATAAACTACACTTTAAGGCAAGAATGAAAAGAATTGTGGTTCTAGATTGTTTTCGTTATATATTTTATAAAAATATAGCAGGATAATTCAAAAAGTATAATAATAAAGTATTTAATTTAACAATGCCTATATTTCTAAACTGCTAATACTGCATTACCGACTTAGTTCGAAGATTCAGAAGTTATAGATTCTACTGTAAGATACAGTATGATGGTAAGGAAGATTAGCGAGAACCTATAAGGCTAAATTAAAGAATCAAAGTTGGAGACATAGGAAAATTTCGAAGATTTTTAACTTTATATGCTTTTTCATGCTAAAAACTAGTTATTTTATTGGTGATTTGTAAATATATGCTGTAGAGATAATGTGTAGCATATTTCAGGCCTCTACATTTAATATCAAGCCAACTGGAGCTGGAAAAACGAAGGGAAATCTTCAAAAATTTCAAATTCTAGAGCTATCTAAGGGTGAAGGGGACGAGATAGGGCAAAAAGTCATTGGACCAAAGTTGTAGATCGTGAAAAATCCGTGGCACATGGTGCAGTCTGTTTTTCGATAGGACCATCCGTTCGGCCACTAGAGCTCCAAATAACTTTATTTCAAAAAGCTTTTTAGCGATTTTTTAATAATTTTTTTGAGGGGGTTAAAATTAAAAATTGTGAGTTCTGATAATTTTCCCCATATGTTCAGGCAAAAAGGGAAGTGCGTGCAAAATTTCAAGTCTGTAGGTCATCGGAAAGTGGAAAACAGTTCGTATACCTGAGTTACACCAGCGGTTGTATATATATTAGATACAATTTACACAGTGCAAGCTTTTTCTTGCAATTCAAGCTATGATTACTGCTTTATGATTAAGCTTATGAAATGTATGATTACTTTCACTCCACTCCAACTACTTCAGGTGGAAACAGTTCCCACGGCAGAAGATATGATGCACCAACTGTAGCATCTTAAATCACAAATAGATGTTTTTATTTGTATTTTGCTGCACATAGAATACTAATAAATAATACTAACGATTCAAAACAATCTAGTACAGTAGAACCTCGTTTATCCGGACCTCGGTTATCCGGCTCTCTGGTTTATCCGGATCAATAATCTTGTCCAGTATTACCGTAATGAATTAAACTTTTTAACACAAAAATAAAAATTTTAGACACATTATTCATATTTTTTTACAATGAACTTTAAATACAAATGTTCTGTAAATCGCGATAATTGTATTTTATATAATAACTGAGTTTGTTTTGTGCTGTGTTTGTATGTTGACTAATTGGGACACGAGCACTGTATGTGAAGCTATAGCCGCTCGCCACAGCCTATGCATGATGACTCATTGTGGACTGCACCTCTGCACGGGAGGCAATGACCTTGAGGCATCTCCTACCCCGCCCGTTTTCTAAAAATAGCCCCCCCCACGTCGACGCATCCCTCACCCTTCGCGATGACAGGTGTTATTATTGCTCAGTATGAGTAAAGAAGATAGACGATTTTTTTACAAGCCTTAATAAAAACTGAATATACTGTACTGTACATTACTATTGTTTAATGTACAGTACTAAAGTGAATCGTGTTTTTAGACGTTGTTATGATAAATAAATGGTAAGTTTTTCCATTATGTATTGTTTTTATTGATATTCCTATTATGTCCGTTTTATCCGGATTTTCGTTTATCCGGATCATGTCCGGTCCCAGTTAATCCGGATAAACGAGGTTCTACTGTATTTTCTTAAAAATTGGTTGCTTCTTAGAGAACCTGAATATATTCCTAGAGAACCTGAATATATATTATATATATTATTATTATATTATATATATTATTATATATTATATATATTCTAGAATATATATATATTCAGGTTCTTCTTAGAGAACCTGAATATATCTGATACCAATCTATAAAATCTAAGCCTAACCAAGTTTTTCAATGTTGCAGCGTGGTGGTTATGGCAGAGGAAGAGGAGCTGCACCGCCACCTCAGTAAAGTTATGTTAATAAAACCATTTTATTACTATTCTGCTGTTTATTTCATTACAAATTTTTAGTTAAATATCTTATTATTTTTTATCATTTCCATCTGGATGTTGGACCCCTGTTGTCTCTGTAACGGTTGGCAGCCGATTGCTCCTCGTGAGCTGCGAGTTCTTCGTCTATCAGGAGCTCAAAGTTGCCAAGCTTGTCTGGGGTTGGAATTTTGTTCCATCTTGTGCTGGAACAAAACCGTCAAAATTAACACAAGAAAAAGATCAGACAAATTGTGCTGTTACCAGTCTTCGGTTGAAAAAATCTTAAAAATACATATTATTTAAAGGCATTTAATAAAAATAGGAAAAATGTCAAGAATAGGCCTACTTAGAATAATATACTAATATTTTAAATGTAATAGTATGGATGTTTGTGTGAATACCTGTCTTTCAACCACGTGAAAAATACTGGACCAACTGAGCTGAAATTTTGTAGGAATAGAGCCACTATATCTGAAAATGACATAGGCCTATTCACTTCCTGAAAATCCCCTCGGGCTACGCCCCGTGAATGTCCTTAGCTTTAATGTTTACATTTTATAAGGATGTAAACATTCAGATACTGAATTGTAAACAACTGTGAATACTAAACTTTGCCAGTTCAAAGAGCAGAAGTAAGATCAGCTCTAATTTTTATCGTGAGCGAAGCCACGGGCAACTGCTTAGTAATTAATATAACGATATCAGCAAACTGACACATACTTTCTCCCTTAAAGCTATTTAATGCAAGAAAACCTATATAATGAAGTAAAATAAATCCTATAACGAGTAAGCTTATATTATCGTGCTTGTTTGCACAACGATCTCAAAAACGGCTCCGAGGATTTCCTTCAAAGTCTGGAAATAAGTAATTTATGACTCAAAAACGTCTTTTATGCAGATTACTTGGCCGGTTTCATTTCCTTATCATCACCTTTTTCAAAGAAAGGTATAATGACATTGAAATATTTTACAGTAAATGGATGAACTCGTTAACATGAAATAACACCGAGCAAGGCTTGGTCCACCAGGTACTTTACAATTATCTCACAAGTACATACCAAATTATATGAAATTGGTTAGAAAATTAACAGAGGTATAGGTTTTTAGGTGGTATCATTTTGTTTGCCATCTTAAAAACTAAATTTTTTATCAAAATCGTTAGCCGGTTTTGAGAAATTTGGATTTTTGTAGTTTTTTATGGGTTTTATGGGGTGAATACCCTTAAAAATAAAAAAATGCCTGGAGATATTAAGGGTTAATACCTACATACCAAGTTTCATGAAAATCCGATCACCGGTTCTAGTTCTGTTTACACACACACACACACACACACACACACACACACACACACACACACACACACACACACACACACACACACACACACACACACACACACACACACACACACACACACACACACACACACACACACACTCGCGCGCGCGCGCGCGCGGATGGATAGACACCTTCCCGAAAACCACTGTTTTGAACTCAGGTAGCACTAAATATTATTAAACTAATATTTACTCGGGTTTTCACTAACTCAAATTGAATAATTTTGACAAAAAACAATACCACTACTTTGTCCATGTACTAGGTATAGGAAGAAAGTGAAAATTCAAAACTTACAGACAACTGATTCTTTTTATGGGGTGGGTTGTTTTGATATTTTTTTAAAACTTATCATTGTCATAGTGAAGTTACCTATAATAATGAAGCATTTTAACCACGGCAGAACTAACAAAACATCTTTACATTGATGCTTTAATAATTCAAAATCCCAAAAGATAAATAAATTAACCTTTTTTGATTCAACAGTATGGTGTTCTGTACATTATTAACATATTCAGCACAGGAGCAAAAATTAGGCAATGTACGCATGTGCCAAAAAATTGTTCAAATGGAAATAAAAACCATACTAGTATGAACATTTATATGGTGTTAACAAAATTACACTATCCGATCTTGAAAGTAAGACTTCAAAATGGAATCAAATCTGAAAATTCTACTTGCAATGCCTTGGCCACAGGGAATACAAGCATTCAAAATTAAGCCGTGGTACTTTCCCTTGTTGCCCACCGTTCTGTGGTTGTTCATCATGGCACGGATCTGTGCCGTCCACACTCAGTGTTAAAGATAAGAATTAAATAAATATTTAATAGAGGTGTGGGGATAGTGAATTTTTGGATCGGATCGGATAACAACAGGTTCGGATTGGATAATACTGGATTCGGATATTTACGGTGCGGCGTAATGAGCAGATTTAAGTTTTCTCAGAAGCCTATGGTGATTGCAAGGAACTACCATATTATCATTGACTTTGAATGTATAAGGAGACAAACCATCCATATGGCCGCCTTGTGCCGGCTCGTCTTGGCAGCTCCACGTAGTTGCCATCGCCGCCGTTAGAACGCGCTGCCCGCGTGCTCTGCGCTCTCTTTCACTCCCTCTACCTTGCCCCTCGGCCCCCTGCCGTGTGCGTCGTACGTCTCTCACACTTCTCCCACGCAACGGCCATTCACAGCGAGAGGAAAGCCGCAAGATGCGGCTAACCTGAGAGCGGATTGGCGCGACGTCGTTCTCGATGAGGCAACGCAAGAGCTTGGCAATCTTATTTATTTTTTAACAAACATGCTATAGATTGATACATACATAGTATACATTTTCTTAATTATATTTAATATATGTGTATTGTAATATATCTATAATTTTTTATCATCCAGTACGGTATTTTTAATGTCCTGATTTGATGATTGCTGCAAACCATAGTTTTACATTTTTTTGGGGATATTATGAACATTTTGCAATGTGCTGATGAATTTATTTTGTGTTCTCGGATACACCATTTGGGATTAATAAGAATAAATTCTGCTATTAATTATCAACAGAAAAACGCAGTAGAAAACTCAATTAATTAAATTGAGGAGGCAATAATACAATTTAAAAATTCAAATATAGTTTATTGGCATGTAGATAATTATGGCATTCTAATTTACTTCCCCTGCAGGATGTTGGTTTTTTGGAAAAATCCTCCATATTTTCCTCCAGGCTGCCTCATTTCTTTTGACAACTGCTGCAGTTTGTAATGCAGTTTTGCAGTTATGAGTTTGTTAAGAACAAAGACATAATAGGCTGTAGAGTAAAAACGGGTGAGTTGACAAGAAACAAGCTTCTTCTTCTTCCCTTTTGGAGGAAGTAATAATAGTAATCATGGAAAGCTTTTCCAATTAGGTTGTGTTTACTTTTTGATACTAAGCGTTTGGTATTTAAAAGGCTATCCTTTGAACTATTTATAAAATACCTTAAAACTAAATTTACCTATAAATGTACCAAGATAGTCTAGTTAGTTAAAGCCACGAAAAACATTCTGCAAAAATGTCAATGGGATCTAAAATTTTCAGAATTCAATCTATAAGCAGCCTCAAATTAGTTCAAATTTCGAGAGTTATTCGGCTTGTTGCTATGCCTCTAGGTTGCCTAAAACACGAATTTACAGTAGTAATTTATGAAAATTTCTCGGGGGAGGGCCCCGGACCCCCCCCCACGACCAGGGGTGCCTACAGGGGGGGATTATGACGCCAATGGCGTCATAGAATTTTTTTGGGGGGATTTTTTTTAAACGTACTACTACTAATTTTTACCTATGAATCGACAAAAATAAATTAATTGCTACATTATTTAAATTTGTATATAAATTAAAAGTATTATTTTCAATGTACGAAATAGGAATATACAACATGGACATGCCCGCACGGTACGACTGTCCAGTGTGTACAGTCAGCGTTCCTGTACACTTGTTTCTTCAGTGGCGGCCGCGGCACGCAAGCAGCCGAACTGGCTTAGTCCACGAGACTCTCCAAACAAACACAAACAAATTAATTCTTTCAACCTGTCCTGTTTCCTATCAATAAATTACTCAACTACTTTTAGGGGGAGAATGCAAATTTGCTTTGGTTCACTTGAAAAAGTAAAATTAATAATTCCCCCCCCCCCCAATATAGCCTTGACGATTTAAAACTTATTTTGAGGAGGGAGGGTGCATTGAAATGTATACAGTAATTACTTTTTACCGGGGAAATGTAAAAAAGGAAACAAAACAAAATCTTCATTCGGTCATCTATAATAGCAAAATTAACGATTCCTCCCCCCAATACCAGCATTGACGTTTTAAGGATTATTTTTAGGGGGAAGGTTGCGTTGAAATGGACAGTTACTTTTTAGCGGGGAAATTTAAAACTGGTAACACAATAAAGTCTTCAATCGGTCACCTAATAGCAATATTAATGATTCCCCCTCAATACAGCTTTGACGTTACAAAAATTATTTTTTGGGGGTGGGGATGGGTGTGTTTAAATGAACAGGTCCTTTTAGGAAGGAAATGAAAATACCCCCGTTGCAGCAGACCTGCATACTCAGCGAATTTCAAATGCAAAAACCATATTTCAATCCAACATAGCGAGATTTGACATGTTTTTGAAAGCTCCATAAGAATAACATGGGAAAGAGTATGCAGGTTTACTGCTACGGGTATATTAAAACTGGGTGGTTTTAATTCATTCTTTAGTATATCTGAACTAGAAGAAGCCATTTACCAAGTTTTATCAAGATATGTTGAGAAATAAGCGAGATATAAATTTTACTTATTCCCCATAAGGTTAACATTGGGACAACGTACTGTGTTTACCACTTTTAATATCTCGGTAACCAATGGACATAGAGCAGTGATTCAAAATACTAAATTGTTTGTTTTTTGAGCTGAATTCAATGGTGCCATAAAAAATTCGATAAATTTTGTTTTTCTATGTAAAACCTCAAAAAACCCATTATTAGGGGGGTTTACCCCCCTTTACCCGCCCCCTTCCGGTAGTCCGATCGGGCTGGTTTACGAACTCGTCCGAATAATTACTACTTTACAGGTCTGAGCCAAATTTCATTCCGATCGGGCCATTTTACGGCCGCTATCGTGCTTAAAGACACACACACACACACACACACACACACACACACACACACACACACACACATATATATATATATATATGAAAATGAACGAATAGTGTTTTTTGCTTCTGGGGGCCCCAAAACGAAAAGTTATCATGGTCGCGGGCTAAGTGGTCATGGAAGCTAAGTTAGCTAAAGGACTTTTTGTACTCAGATTAATTAGTAGGCTGGGTAACCGCCACCTCTCCAGAGTCGTCTACTTTAGTCTCTTCGAAACACACATTTCATATTCTGTCATTCTGTGGGGTAACTGTGTAGGCCATTTGAAAAAAATCTTTACTTGGCAGAAAAAAACCATAAGATTAATCATGGGTTTAAAAAATAACGACCTCTGCCAACAAGCCTTTAGGTGCCTCAATGTGCTCACAGTTCCATCCCTTTTCATTTTTGAATCGATCATTCACATTAAAAGAAACAATTTGATTGTCGACAATAGTAATAAACATAGATATTCCACCAGAAACAACATATTTTTGCAGAACAACAGACTAGCTCTTTACGAAAAAAAGCCTAACTACGCTGGGCAGAAATTTTATCAGGCCTTACCAAATTCAATCAAAGACATTGAAAATTTTAATAGATTCAAAACAACTCTCAAGCAGTTTTTGATAGATAAATGTTTTTATAAGGTTGAAGATTTCTGGGCCGACCTTAAGCCATCCCATCCAGTGTAACCACTCTGTGCTTTTACTAAATTAACATAACTAACTTTTATCTCTGGCTATCTCTCTCTCACTCTTTCTCTGTTGTGATATTTTTCTCTGCTTTTCTCTTCTAATATATTCTCTTCTAATATTAACTTAACAACCTTTTCCCGTGACCTAACCAAGATTGGGCACGTTTGACGCGTCCATCGCCCCATCAAGGAGCACCCTGGACCAGACTTATAAGTTCAAAGTAAGTAAGTATTTTTTCCCGCTCTTAAATCCTCCCTTCCGTTCTAAGAATAATGTTATGTTACTTGCCAGCAGATCAAATTTCTTCAAATTTTCGAACAATTGTCAAAGACTACCTTGTAGTCGGCAATTTTCCACCAAAACATACGTTTAGAACTTTTAACAAATTTAAAAATTTTCATGGACGCCGGCACAAACACCAAAAAAACGAACTATTTTGCACGTTAAACAATTTTAAAAGACTCCCTGAACGCCGACAAACATTTTGCGCTTTGAACAATTTAAAAAGGTTTTACGGGAGCCGGTAAGTACCATCATAACATATTTTTAGCGCAGTGAACCATTTGAAAGGGCTTCAAGGGCACCGCTACAGACGATACTCCGCACCAGCTTTGCCCTCGCCTTCTCCTTATACGGCGTCATATTCCACATGGGCATTGCACCGGCCCTGTGGTTGAAAATAAAAACCGAACTCCTAAGCATAAATTTATTTTTATCCAAAATCTTTCCTCAAAAGTGCGTCCCCTGGCTGCTTGCACCCATAGGCCCGGGACGATTGGCCTGTTGAAAAATCCTGCTCTACAAACAGTTATTTGAAAATAACTCCACATTTTTTTATACCACACAAATGGTTTTAAATAGGTTGTTTTTAAATAAATAATGAAGAAGTAAATAATATTTTGCAAAAAAAGAACAGTTGTTTTCCTGGGTCTTGCATTATTTTCGCAAAAATTGCTGTAATTCAGATTCTGTTACTTAATTATAACTCTTCTTAATCTTACCTCGAACTAAAAAGGCTCACTAAATCTACTCATGTATGAATGCTTTTAAAGTATGCTCCAGTATACCGTATACATTCAAGGGTTTCAATTCCACTAATAACACCTGACTTTGCTGGAAAACTTTGTTTACTCTAGTCACTCAGTCAGCTGCTTTATTTGAATATTATACTCCCATGTTAAATTTTATGGATGAATGGAAAACTTTAACGGCGTCTAGGGCCGATCCCTTTAGTCTAATCTTCATAAATTTTATATCCTGCAAAACTACACGCCAAGCAGTTTCCAACGACTCCTTAATTATTAAAATCAGTCCAGTAGTTTCGGAGGAGTAATGATCACAAAAAAAACCCTAGCGTATTAAAAAAGTATATATATATAGATTATTTAAAAATTAATTCATATTGAGCTTACTTGGGAATAAATATTTTGAATGATAGTAGTATTGCTTTATTAGTTTAATTGTTATGCCAATGCAAACAATTTAATTTTGCTCGACGGCATTATAACAGCGCGATCGGGCCAAGTCGTGGATGAGAGCGGTGCGGGAGAGCGGAGGGAGCGGTTGGCTTCTACGCCTCCCCCCCTCCCGTGCCGCGCGGCGCCGCTGCCGGGCCGCTGCGAGCTGTCGACCACCCGTTCAGAACAGCTTCCGAGCCTCGCCGCTTGGAGCGCCACTCCATAGCGGTTTTCTCGGTGTAGTTCAAGTAAAATTCCGCTTGAGTCGCTAGTGTGCTTTCAAAACTGCCACCCACAGATTTTACAATGGCGGTGAAACGTCTCCTTCTACATTCATAGTCAATGATATTATCCTAATATGTAAGGTAAGGTTTGCCTTGATAGGCTTGAGTTGTTGATTGTTGTGATATATTATTTACAACATAGGTCAAGAGTCAATTATTAAAGTATCCAAAGGTGCAACCAATTATCTGTTAAGAATTTAGAAATGTATTGATTCCCATTAAGCATAGGTAGTATATAATTGAATAAGTTTATCAGGCGTAAATCAATTTCAGGATTAGGCTAAATTCCCTTTTCATGGCAACCTAAATTTGTTCACTAGGCCTAAGTGATAGACAAGAGAATTAAATATAAACCTTGATTCACCAATCACTTCATATTTGAAGAAAGCTTTACATTTTTATTTATGTATTAATGCCTAACAACCAAAATTTTGATTCACTACAAAATAATACTATAAAATAATAAGTCTGAGCAGTAAACTTAACCTAAATTTCATGACAAGTTCAAATGTTGCAGGTTGCAGGATTAAAGCTTAGTCATTTAATAATTAGAACAAAGGTCTAATTGTTTTAGATAATAAACATCAAGCAAACTCACTAAATTATTATCATAGGCGTAGGTTGTCAATTCAGCATTGAACTGTTGTCTGAGAATGTCCATTTTAATCACGTATTGAAAATACGGCCGACAGGCTTTGACTCGGCTTAATTCGTCAAAGATTAATATTCAAACAAAATATAACTTATTTTTGATCGTTCACCTTTCTTTTTCTAGGTAGGTAAAAGCTTAGTTGAAAAATAAAGTAATATTGCAATTGAAAGAAATACGTTCTTGAGTTAATTCAGTTTTCAAACAGACGATGGCATTTTAAAACGAAGTGAGATAAAGACAAACAATAAACAGGTTCGCCAACTCTTTGGCAGCCCAAAATTATTGTAGTCTTTTTATTTCATCGTAACAACAGGCCGCTTCAGATATTTACGGCCTGAAATAGTCGTATGAAACATCAACACGACTATTTATTTATGGGGTATTTACGGGATATTTCGTTTTGACAATAATTGAAGACGACTGTGTGCACTGTCGGTCATTGGCGAACTCTGATTTGTCTTGACTGCGATTCTCTCTCCTCTCATACCAGTTGACAATCGATGTTTCGTCGGTAACGGATTCCGATCGGGACAGAACTAATAAAGGATGTACTATTATTTGTTTACTGATTTAATGCTGCGATACAAGAATTGATCTTAAAAAATGATCTTTATCGCGTCGGTATTGCGCAGTAGTCTGACCGTATACCACGATCTCGATCTAATCACGAGTCGCAATATCAGCAACCGAAATACATCGCATGATGTATACCACTACACAATCGCATCGTTTTGAGGCGTTGTTCTGTTGTTCTAGCCGCAATCGCAAACGTCGCATTTCAAAGCGTCATTTTTGCTCTGCGATGTTTTCAGTGACTACTGTACTTTCGTCGGCAGTGACTTGTTCTGTTTGGAAGACCATCCAAACTTTAAAATTTGACCCTTTTTATTAATTTACCCCAAAATATACAGTCTATCCGATGGAGTCGGATATGTAGTCAGTCTTACCGGATAGTTATAAAAGCCTCGGATCGGATTCGAATATCCGATCCGATCCGAATCCGATCCGAATTTTTGGATATCCGCACACCTCTAATATTTAAGTTAGTGAGCAAATTATTGGTGCTGTCAGTAATTAAATTATTTATTTCGAACATTGTTTATCCTAAGAGTCAACGAATCAATTTAATTAACTCACTCGGGTATTCCATCAGGAGGTAAAACAATGTTAAGGATGTTGTTTATCAACTTATATTTCAAGATTCTATCATTCACAGTTGTGGAGCTCAGGGAGGGGGCAGCATTCACCTGAAACAAGTCACTGGAAGTAAACTATGTATCTTAGTATGGATGGGGCTTGGCATAGCCATATCCATCTCTAGTAACAAGCCCAAGATGCAAAAAATTGCAATGTTGCCTTGGAGGGTTTGAATAACATACTCTCTTAAGGCCCCAACTAATGTTTACTTAAAATAAGCTGACAAAGAATATGGTTTTCTGTGATCGCAGCCCTTGCAGAGTGACATTTCCAGTTTAAAGGCTGTGGCCTTTACTTGAGTTGGCTATGGATTGAGACTGTATATGTATTGTGAATTGATGGGTCGATATATGAACAGTTAAACGTAAACTAGGTAAGTCGTGTTTTCATCACAGTTCAAACAGGATTTTATAATTCAAGGTGATGTGATGAACACAGAAGTGAAGAAACTGATTTGGCTTGATTATAGCTAAACTTACTCCATAACACATTACTCCATAGGGACGTTAAGACTTAAGTAGGTTCACTTGTTATGGAGCCTGCTACTGCCATTACTTCTTCAAAGGTACCAAGAGATAATCTGACATTGATTTCAATATTTTTAAAGTTTTAAATGTATTTTTGATATTTTTTCAAATCTACATCCCTTTCCGTATTTGTCAAAAAAGTTGGATTTTTCAAAATATTGAAAATATTGGCCCTAAAAAGCTACTTTTAAACATCAACTAAAATTTAATGTCAACATTCCCAAAGTAACAAACAATTTTTAAATCCCCACATACGATTTTTTCCAGAAATTCAACTTTAACAAGTATTATTGCACCAGCATGATGTCTTACAAACGTCTCTTACCTCAACGAGCCAAGGCTTGAGAGTGTTGTCGATGATGATGTCGTAGCCATAACATTCGAAGCAGTGTCTGTCATTGGCCATGATGTAACTGACAGCCTTCAGCGAGTGAACAATCAGCCAAGAGATGTTGTCGAACAGTCTCTGCGTTACCTTTCAACCAGTCAATAAAAAGATACCTTACACATTCAATAAATATGATTTTTTTCCTTCACTGCAAAGAGCTTTAAGTACAAGGGAATCGAAACAGAAAAAATATCCCAAGGTCGGGGACATTTACAGATAATGGTCTGGCAGTTTGATTGAGACATTTTTAAGGAAACCTTGATTGGATTTTGTTTGGTTCTGAAGACCTTAGAAGCTGGGAAATGAAGTTTCTCTTTAAGCCAGTGTAGAAAATTGAGTAATAATATTGCAATTTTATTTTCGGAATGAACAGCTCCCCAACAATTTCTGAGCACTCGCGTATAAGAAAGAAATTTGATAACTATTGTTAGAAGAATTATAAAATAATATGAGCTTAGTCGGATAGTGCCTGACCTCAGAAGTCGGTAAATTTGGTTTCCCAAAGTTATTTCATGCGAAACATATTCATAATGCCATGACATTCATGTTGTCACGTTTGAAAATTTAAAAATATACCCCCTTACTTTAAAATTAAAATTAAAATTAAAAAATTTTAACTGCCCCCCCCCTTACTTTTTTTACATTTCTAAAAATAACTATCCCAGGTCCCGCCCAAACATTATTGGGTAGTAAGTACCTCGTTTTGAGGGGGTACTCATTTTCGGCCGCCATCTTGGATCCACCATATTGGATCCAAAATAAATTTTTCAAATGTAAAAGTGGTGTTGTGACCCATCATGTCAAGCTAGATTTTTTGACTGATTACAATGCCGCAATCCATTTTTTAATATCTCAATTTGTACTCAAAATATGAATACTTTAAATCTATTTATTTTCAACCAAGTTAAACATTACAAATTGATAAAATAGGCCCATAACCACAAAATAATGCTAGAGAGTGATGAATAATCACCATCAGTCATTGTTGAGTTATTTTCACTTAACTTTCACCAATGTAAATTTTTTGGCCGCCATCTTGGATCCGCCATTTTGAAGTGAGGTAAGTTATTTGAAATATGGAGATGGTATTGCGATACATCATGTCAAACTAACTTTTTACACCAAATTCAATGCCGCAACCCGTTTTTAGCTATAAAATTTAGTTTTAGAAAAATTCTTTTTTATTAGGAATTTGTCGACATGTTGAAAATTAAACACAACAATTAAAAACGGGTTGCGATACCATCTTCTTATCTGAAATAACTTAACTCATTTCAAAATGGCGGATCCAAGATGGCAGCCGAAAATGAGTACCCCCTCAAAACGAGGTACTTACTACCCAATAATGTTTGGGCGGGGTCTGGGATAGTTATTTTTAGAAATGTAAAAAAAGTAAGGTGGGACATTTAAAACTCACCTTGTATATTTAATACAGTTTGAATCCAAATCAGCCCATTGTTTCAAAAAGCTGAATTTAAGATTTTTTTTACCGGATATTAGCTCTTATCAAAAATATGGTTAGTTATCAAAGATGAGTCAGGAAATTTAGTTTTCCAAAGTTACTAAATTAAGTCCCCTAAAGACAGAAAATTATACATTACCGTATATTATAGCCTCTGAAATGCAGAAAGTTGTACAGGCTTAGCTACTGATTGAATCCATATATCGCTCCACTTGTGAACATTAATTTAGGCCATTTTACTTTGGTTTAGAAAACTATTGCAAACTCAATAACCATTACAAATGTTTTAGTAGTGTTAAAAAATTAACTACTTCTGAGCCTCAAGTAGGGTACTGGACAATCATAGTCAGCCAAAATAAATTACAATTTTTAGCACAGAGATTCCAAACTAATCAATTTCTAGTTAATTGATAACATAGCCATCTCTAGTGATAAGGCCGTGGCCTTCGACCTGGCAACTTTGCTGTTCAAGGGATTTTTGTATGGTAAAAACCCTTACAGAGCCAGCTGATTTCATGTAAACAAAAGATAGTGTCATAAGATAATGGAGTGCCATAAGATAATGCCATAAGATTATCTTAGGAGCGCTGTTGCCATTTACTAGCGCCACGGCCTTGTTTCTAGAGATGGCTATGTTGATAATCAATCTCAGGGCAATAAATGGTTTGTCTTTAATAAGATAATTTAGTCAAAACATACCTCTTTTCCTCGAGTACTTTCCAAGTATAACTGCAGATTCTGCAATGACATCTTTCCTCCATGCATGCTGTTGTATTCACCCTATAAGCATTGATTTTGAGTATCATGCTCTGGTAAAATCCAATAGAATTGACGGGCCAAGGTCAAGCTCTTACAACAGGCCAGGTGATTGTTAAGCATTATGTCAAGTAAGTCCAGGATCAGCTGGCCTGCTTTAAAACTTGTCCTTCCAGTCCACAACTTAAAACTTGTCCTTGGCCAGTTCTATTGGACCCGACACTAAATGAATAATCTACATTCAATAACTAAAGAAGTAAATATCTCAAAAATTGGTGTCCTATGTTTTATTATTAGTATAGTATTGAGTTTCTGATTGTAACTGTTCAAATTAATCATAAATTCATACCACTATTTCTAACATGTGATATCCATTACACAGAACATATATCAATGCATATTTCGTTTGGTAAAAGTTGAAGTGGGTTGAAGAAAACATTAAGCTGAGCTCGATTGACAATGATGATGGGAAGTTTCAAATTATAGATAAATTTCCTGCCAAAAGGCTGTAATTTTGTTAAAATGAATATTAGACATTACGTTACCATGCATTAACTCACCCCATGCTTCTGAACTGAAACATTGGTCAGATGCACATACATGTTATCCAGTTCTTGAATGCTGGTGTCATATTTTACTGTACAAAATCTGCAGAACCCCAGCTTGAATAGGTAAGCCTTCAGAGGCCGAAAAGATGTGACTAACACGTACAAACGCAGGTCAAACTTTTTTCCTCCAATCAACAAAGGATTTTCTATGTACCTGTAATCATAAAGTTGCATGATGTAAAATATATCGATGAAACAGTAAATTCTTTCTTATTTTTCCAAAGATATTTTGGTAATAGAAATTTGGGTATCCAACCAGGATTACCCAAGTCCAAGAATACCACAGTCCAAGATTGCCTTAGTGGATAAGACGCATTCAAGAAATATTTTCAAATTATTGGTAACTAGAGCATATGAGCTTTAAAAATTTAATGTAGAAAAGCACATAAGTAATAAAAATATAATTGAGGTTAATTTTAATCATTCTTAACAACTTAAAGATGTTAGATTTGTGAATGTTTTAATGGAAAAGTCACTATGAATTTTTTTTCCTAAAAATGCTATCAAACTGCTTACCTTGATATAACGTATGATTCTTTCACCAAAGATGGATTGAATGGTGTTTTACTTTCCCTGGACCAGCGCTTCAGCTTAGAGAGTTTGTTGATTAGAAAAATTCCAGCCCCTTGTGATTTTCCACATGGCTTCATTATCCAAGTACTCTGAGGGCTTTTGCGGTATTCTTCCACGAACATATTGTAATCTTTAAAAAAGTATTTAGAAAAGGCTTAGTGTTGGATAATACAGTTATGTGATTAGTTAGGTAGCTTCAAAGAGACCCTGGAATTAAGGAGCTGACTACCAGGCAAGGAAAAAATATATTAATGGAAAATGAAAAAGTAAGATCTATTGTACCTTAACTTTAACCAATTTATTATACTCACCCAAAACCATCTTAAAACATTTTTCATTCAACCAGACCTTTGAGACAAATACCCCCGTTGCAGCAGACCTGCATACTCAGCGAATTTCAAATGCAAAACAACATATATCAATCAAACATAGCAATATTTGACATGTTTTGGTAAGCTCCATAAGAATAACATGGGGAATGAGTATGCAGGTTTGCTGCTACAGGTATATTAAAACTGGGTGGTTTTAATTCAATATTTAGTAGATCTGAACTAGAAGAAGCTATTTACCAAGTTTTAACAAGATATGTTGAGAAATAACCGAGATATAGAATTTTACTTATTTCCCATAAGGTTAACATTGGGACAACGTACTGTGTTTACCACTTTCAATATCTCGGTAACCAATGGACATAGAGCAGTGATTCAAGATACTAAATTGTTTGTTTTTTTGAGCTGAATTCAATGGTGCCCACAAAAATTCGATAAATTTTATTTTTCTATGTAAAAAACTCAAAAAACCCATTTTTGGGGCGGTTTATCCCCCTTTACCCCCCTTCCGGTGGTCCGATCGGCCTGGTTCACGAACTCGTCCAATTGTTTACCACTTTGCATGTCCGTACCAAATTTCATAAAGATCGGACCATTTTTGCGGCCGCTATCGTGCTAACAGACACATAGATATATATATATATATATATATAGATATATATATAAATTCAAACCAATAGTGTTTTTTGCTTCTGGGGGCCCCAAAATGAAAAGTTATAGTGGTCCCGAGCTTAGGTCTTACCATGAGACCTACGGTAATAGCTTCTTCCCTATAGGGGAAATTCGCTAAAAAGTACCTAATAAAAAATACCCTCGTTGCAGCAGACCTGCATACTCAGCGAATTTCAAATGCAAAACAATATATTATAATCTAATATAGCGAGATTTGACATGTTTTTGTAAGCTCCATAAGATTAACATGGGGAATGAGTATGCAGGTTTGCTGCTACAGGTATGTTTAAACTTGTTGGTTTTGATTCAATATTTAGTAGATCTGAACTAGAAGGAGCCATTTACCAAGTTTTGTCAAGATATGTCAAGAAATAAACGAGATATAGAATTTTACTTATTTCCCATTAGGTTAACATTGGGACAACGTACTGTGTTTACCACTTTCAATATCTCGGTAACCAATGGACATAGAGCAGTGATTCAAAGTACTAAATTGTTTGTTTTTTTGAGCTGAATTCAATGGTGCCAACAAAAATTTGATAAATTTTATTTTTCTATGTAAAAAGATCAAAAAACCCATTTTTGGGGGGGTTTATCCCCCTTTACCCCCCCTTCCGGTGGTCCGATCGGGCTGGTTCACGAACTCGTCCAATCGATTACCACTTTACATGTCTGTACCAAATTTCATCAAGATCGGACCATTTTTACAGCCGCTATCGTGCTAACAGACACATATATATATATATAGATATATAGATATATATATATATATCTAAAAATTCGAACGAATGGTGTTTTTTGCTTCTGGGGGTTGCAAAACGAAAAGTTATCATGGTCTGGGGCTTAGGTCTTACCATGAGACCTACGGTAATAGCTTCTTCCCTATAGGGGAAATTCGCTAAAACTATTAAAAGAATTTCTAAGACGCTACACGAATGTAATCTGTGGCCCTGTATCAAGACCGCCAGCTGAAACATTGAAGATCACCACTACCAGTTAAACAACACCCTATAAACTCAGTTTTTTACACAAGTTCATATGATACAATAAAAATATTTCAATTTTTTCAGTAAAAGCTCGTCAATAAAAAGATTTTACAAAAGGAGGAGGAAAACTTTTCTATTTTCTGATCATAGCTTTCTCCTTAACACCATAAGCCTCACCTGCAGGCAATACAAAAGTGATAGGGATGAAGTCGAGATGTAAGTAGCGACCAGGCACATCTCCCCTTTCTGCAATCGGGTTTCCTTCCCTCTCCATCTCCTTTCGATATCTCTTAATATTTTTCACCAAAAGGTCCTTTCTTGATAGTTCATAATGGTTTGGGAAGTGGTTAATCATTCTATAGAAAATTATAGTCTTTAAGTATATCTCCTAAGAATTTATCTCCTAAGAACAAGGCATTAAAAAATAAGGAGACAAGTTTATTGTCTTGTAAGTATTAATGTTATGTGATATCCTTCACAAAGCTATCTAGCTGATGGCAGATCACTGATGAAAACTCAACATTTAAATATGATTTGGACATGCCAATGACAGATCTTTCAGCACCAGTAATTAATATAGTCTTGAAATGTGCAATTAAAGTAACATTATTTGATTTATATATAAAGAATCTATTTCTTCCCTGTAACGCTTTCCCATTACAGTGTGTACCTATAATATCCAAAGTCAATATTTCAGTGTGTATCCTGTTAAAATTTATTTTATCTATGCTACAATGTAGTAATACTATTTTGTTTTGTAGCATATAAAGTACAAGTAAATAATGAAATGTTATTATTATTTTATTTAAATCAAAATTAAAGGCAATTTTCAATGTTTTTTTGGATATACAATTTTGTGATCCAGGTCATGTCGTCAGCTTATTACTCAAAAATGCATTTACGAAT
Organism: Flexamia atlantica; assembly: GCA_035578135.1. Taxonomy (NCBI): domain Eukaryota; kingdom Metazoa; phylum Arthropoda; class Insecta; order Hemiptera; family Cicadellidae; genus Flexamia; species Flexamia atlantica. The sequence goes on from JAQJVK010000002.1 coordinate 35,483,028, forward strand.
AATATTACCACTAGGAACTTACTGGTTCTCATTCATCCTGTAGCCACTGTCAACACTGAACAAATTCCGGCAAGTGTGCATCCCAGCCCTATAAAAGCAGAAACTGCCTTTAATGCTATAGGATAAAATACATGGTTATTTTATCCTTACAAATAAATTGAAATCGGATGTTTTTGTAATCTCCATAAAAATAATATGGGGAATGAATGTGCAGGTTTGCTGCAACAGGTATGTTAAAACTGAGTGGTTTTAATTAAATATTTAGTAGATCTGAACTAGAAGAAGCCATATACTAAGTTTTACCAAGATGTGTTAAGAAATAGTGAAGATATAGTATTTTTTATTCCCCAAAAATATAACATGGGTAATGAGTATGCTGACACGAAAATGGAAATACCGGGGACTTTAGACTAATAAACATTTAATCTCATCTAGATGCAGCCACAAACCAAGGTTTTTTTAGATATGTTGAGAAGTAAGCAAGATATAGAATTTTACTTATTTCCCATAAGGTTAACATTGGGACAACTTAATGTTTTTACCACTTTGAATATCTTGGTAACCTACGGGCCTATGTGTGTGATTCAGAATACTAAATTGTTTGTTTTTTGAGCTTAATTCAATGGTGCTAACAAAAGTTTTGGGTTTTTTCAATAATTCTTTATTTTTATTATTCATCGAGAAAAGCAAATTTGTCATTAAATCTAAAACAAAAGATGTAAAGGTCTGTGTTTTTAAAAGTTCTGCCTCCAGTTTTCAAAGTCATCCACTGTGTAGAAGGTGTGCTGATGTAGCCATGTGATACGGTTTTTTCTTAACTTCTTCTCACATTTGACGTTTTTCACCTCTTTTGGTAGGATGTTGAGGAATTTTGCTTCCAGATATGACGGTTGTATTTCATAAAGTGTGAGATGTTGGATCAGACGTACTATGTTGTTGACTCTACAAGTGTTATAATTATGTATTTCAGTTCCTCTCTGCAGGTTTTGTCTTTTAGCATGCAAGGTAGTTTCTAGGATGAAAAGGCTCACTAATGAATTGAGTTAGGATTCATTCTTACCAGTAAAAATTCCAGTCATCATCTGGCCCCACATGAACCCAGCCTCGTTTCTCAAAATTGGTCAAGAGTACGGATCGATCCAAATCAGAGCAGTAGGTTACTCTGCGATCCTTGTCAACTAAGCTGCTCCCGACTCTAAAACATTTTAAGGGGCTTAATATAAGCCATACATTTTGAGCAATTAAAGTATTTCACAAGGTTGGTTCAAAGTTAAAAATATTATTATTCAATATCAGTTAGTGATCACCAAACTTTTTAATGGCAGTCCATATTTTATTTCAGTGGGCTGTAACTCAGAAGATTTAGGGGAGGGAGAATTGCAATCACTATGGGGGGTTGAAGTATTTCCCAGCGGACAAGGGGGGTTTGGGGAATTGTATCACAAGTTCATATCTGACTGGCCATTTTCTTTGACCAACAATTTTTAAATTAACTGTAAAAATATAATTTTCCTTAATAATGCTTATTGTATCCAAAAATTTGTCTGTAAATTAAAAAATGAATAGGTAAACAGTTCAAAGTTTAAGAGAGGATACATGGAACACCCTGATTATCAATAAGAGACTTCATCATTGCTAGGTTTTTTGCAGCCTGCAGTATAATGATAACAACTATACCATAATTATTGTGGACTTCCAATTAAGTTATGTGAAATAATTGTACAATAAAATATAAATGATGGCACATAAACTAAATTTTTATGTTGGCCTACGTAACAAACTATTGAAACTCATTTATTACCTCAACCCAAAACGACATCCTTTGTCTGTAGATTTCTTTCGGTGAAATGCATATTCATCACCAGTGTCTTCTTCATCGTTAACTAAAAAAATAATTTTAAACCAAAAAAAATAAAAAACAAAATTTTAAATATTTTTATTGTCTATACATGTTTTCACTACTGATAGGCTACTTTTAAACACACAACTACCTGCTTTCAAAATAAATTGGTTAGTAGTTTTTTAATAATATGACAAATCTGTGTTAATGTGGGAATCAGTTCCTCTTATCATGATTTTTTTTTTGTTGGGTAAATAACATGATAAGTACCTCAAAACAATCAAATTCTCCAGTTGAGTTCCTGGGTTGGGTGAGATTATGGCAGGGCTAAGGCTAAAAGAGAAGATCTTTTAGCCCTGGATTATGGTATTTGATGTTCTGATATTGAATGCTTTCGAGTATGAACTGTCTGCCACTATGCTTGATGAGTTACAAGTTTAAAATGAATTAAATAGCAATTTTGGAGCTCGCTATGCTATAGTGTATTATTACAGCATTGAAGTCCGTCTTTGCATATTGCTATAAGTAGTGGGTTAAGTTAGTGCTTGAAATAAGTTAAAGTATGCAATTACTTCATTAATTTCATTCATTCATTTTACTGTGAAGTTGTCTTAGTTGTGTAAAAATTGTGTCAGTGAGAAAATAAAAATCTTAGGCTCCCCAAACTGAAAACTTAATATAACCAACCCTTATTTCTTTAATAATACTGAATAGATTGTGTGATGCATGTTTAGATTCTTTTGATAGACCTTGGAATTGATTTTTTTGGAGCAGCACTTTTGGGGTATTGAAGCCTATAAAAGTAACTTATCACGAGTCAACTATGTTTTACCGAGTGTAGAGAACATTTTATGACTACCTAGCCAATTATTACATGCTCAATCATTGCTATAGGGATATTAACTTAATTCTGTTGTTAAAGTGACCATATTTTATTCAAAGGGAATTCTGTAAGGCCTCCCTTCTTTGTTCATATAACGAATTTTGAGACTTTTGTCTCCAGTTAAAAATAAACAATGAAAATAACCTTTGAAACTAGCCTTTGACCTATACATTGCTATCCTGTATATAAATTTAGATAGTTTATTGCTACATTTATGTAAAGTTAGTCTACCTTTAAAATACAAAAGGAAACAAATTAATAGAAAGAGAAATTTAAGTGCCCAACTGGGTTGTCTTCTTATAGCAGGATTATGAGTTGAAATAAATAAATTTACTTTTAGTATTTACCTTCCATATATTAAACCAGATGATGCAGATATATTCTTTTGTTTATCACCAGCAGGACCTCCTAATGAAGCCATTGCTCCTTCACTTCGTTACCATAGGAACACATAAACAACCTGTTTTCCAAGCCTGTGACTGCAGCCAGGCCCTTTTTGGACATCCAGGGCAGATCATGCTATGCCATTCAGCTCCCATTATGCCATTTTGCTCTTTTCAAAAGGCAATTGGTCATGGAATTTCGTCACAGATTCCTTTCGTATTGATTGTTGAAATGCCAAATGCCGAGTCACGATCGCCGGGTATGTACACATGACACATGCTATAGAAATGTTATTGTGAGGGGAACGGGGCACGATCACACTAAAGAGAGTGCACGCGAGCGAGCAGTAGCGAACGCCACAAGGAAGAATATAAAGACAATTAACAACTCATTTTGCAGTTAGTTTCATTTTTATAATAGTATGGCTTTCAAAGTTCTCCACAAAAAACATTCAAGCATCTGATGGTCTCTCTTACATTGTGGGTTTCCTCCTAAGGTAACAACCAATAAAACCTGCTGTAGAGAGGGCAAAGGGTGGGGTAGCCTTGGGGGGAGGGAAGGTTGGATTGGCTGTTGTGTATTGAACATAACAGAAGTGCGCGCACCCTCACATCATTTCTAAAGAAAAACTCTGCTGTTGACCGTTGACACTAATTAAAGCAAAATCACTATCGCCGTTTTTCTCTTGCGCTCTTTTGGTGCCCCCTGGGCGGTGGCGCCCCAGGGCAGGTGCCCATTCTGCCAAGTTAGAGAAACGGGCCTGACTGTAGCAACATAGAGTAATAATGAACTTCGTAAAGAGTTGGCACTCCCATGTTAACTCGGTGGTAAGGGAACAGTAGCGCTGTCTGATAAAAGTGCTACGAACTAAAAAGATCGATGCGATATATCGATGGTCGTCGATGCGATATATCGATCGAAGTCGATGCGACATATCGATCGTCGTCGTCTGTTTTGTTTATATTTTCGTTTTCTTGTTTTGTTTGCTAGACTTTCAATTTTAATGACTATACCTATTTTTTAGATTAAATTGATTAAGTACGTTTGCCGCTAGTGCAAGTTGTTTCGCGAAATACCGTACACTAGTGGCAAACGTACTTTAGGTATTTTCCAACACTCAAATTAATTCCAACTCGTTTTGGTTGTGTACACGTCGCGTCGTGACAGAAAATCAGGGGAAACGGAATAGGAAGTTAGCAGATCGTTATCGTGGTTTTGATTGGCTGATTCAGTGAAAAAGAAGAAATCCATGTTTTTACAACGACATCTAACTAAAGTGCTTCGAACAAACCCGCTCCAATAAGCTTACCACTTGGCTCCATTTAAGTGTCAGACCGGTGGTAGCAATCACCACCAGCATAGCTATCTCTATGGCAGAAGCATAGATCTTTTATCTATGGCAGCAGTCACCATGGTAGCTCTATTTATATACAAAGCCAAAATTACCTAGAACCTTAGAAAAAAAAATAAAAGGTGACGACAACCATCAACCCCGTCTTTGAAAGAAAGGTCTGGTGAGAAAATTCGAGGAAAAATAAGCTAGAAGTTTTTTATAGAGTTTTCCTTAAGTGCACAAATAAATATAAATAAAAGGGCTGATATTTATTTTTTTTATTTAGGGCTGATGTATTTATGTTTTTTATTTATTTGTTTTAGGGTTGAGCAGCGCTTGTCCACTAAAACATAACAAAGAGTTCACTGAGGTCAAAACTTATGGCTGCTGAGGAGCGCTTGTTCACTAAAACATAACATAGAGCTCAGTAAGCTCAGTGGCAGCATTTAATTAAATTGATGGTTGACGGTTGACAAAAGGATGTAAATTTTATGTAAGGAGTAACAAAACATACAAACATAATTGTAATTTATCATTACAGAATTTTCAAACCTTTAATAAACCTATGCGAGGCTAATGCGACAGGGGGAAGGGGCATAACTTCAGTAGGCGGTGTTGGGAAGAGGAGGGGGCCTTGCGCAGCGGCCCTATATGAAGTACAGTATATTGTTACTATATGCCCTATGATAATTATTTTATGAACATTTTGTTTGTGCTAGAATCGATATTACAATAAAGTTGAGGCATTCGATCCAGCAGAGCTTAATTCGCAAGAAGAAGGTATTCAAGGTATACCTGGCGCCAATTATTGGGGCCCACGCCGCGCCGTCCAAAAGCCCAGTGCTAAAATTAACATTAGTTTTATGGACGGCGTGGGCCCCAAGAATTGGCGCCAGTTATAAATAGGTGTTGATTAATTTTAGAGCGTGACGAGGACTATAAAATGCTTACGTAACAGATGACTTACAGAAATATCAGGAATGTTTCAAAACGTCCTGGAAAGATCTAATATGCATTAATATAGTATAGTACTAAAAATAGTTCAACATGGATGGGTTGGTAGTTGAGTGTTTTATTTTGATGCTCTTACTTCAAGAATAGAGAAAAACATCAACATGGCGGACGAACTTGAAAGTGAGTAATCCATCAAATTTGTGTATTTTTCAATGAACACCTCAAAGACTCGTCGAAATTAAATAATGTGTTTTCAAGTAGTTGATTTTCTATTTGTTTTTGACATCTTTACAATAGCATCATTGGAATATACTGTTATTCCATCAAGGAGATATGTTAGGCCTATGTTTAGGAAATCAAAATTTGCCCACGAAATCAGGGCGGGCTGGACAAAATTCAAAATATAAATTCGTATTAAATAATATCCAAGGTGGAGATTGGTTTCAGTTCGAAGTGGTTGTACTAAATCATGGTAGATGGACATTACCATACCAAAGTAAAGTGCCTCACACATAAATATTTAATTTGAGCTTGTGTTTATGCTTGATCATCCTAGGCTCTTTCCCTATCCTAGCCCTATTTGTTCCTAGTTAGGTATTATTTCAAGAGCTACATACCTAGTCACAAGGCATCCCATTAGAGTATATTTTTTATTTCAAGTATTTCTACGTTAGTGGCATTTTTTTAACATTTTTATTGGGAACAGTCCAAACTTGGGTATTTTCATCTTCCATGCTGTTGTCGAGAAAAACTTGTTGGGACGCCAAATCTCTTGTTCTTTTAAGTTGGGTCATTAAACTAGCCTATGTTAGGTCTAGTTGGACACCATCAAATTCAGGTGTCTCAGCATTCTTAATGGATTAATTTTGACTCACCAACTAAGGAAATCCTAGGTTTTACAGGGAGTTGTTAAACGGAAGTCTGTAGTCGTTGACTTCATCCTCACTGAGAGAATGTCATGTTTGTATCCAATTCTTGCCTTTATCAAGTTTCAAAGGGAGCTTGGTCAAATTTTAAAATTATTTTTCAGATGAATCTGCTCAAGCTTTACTCACATTCAAAAATGGGGGAATGAAATTTGATCCAGATCCAGAGATTAAGATGGAGACAGAAGATGTGTTGGGGCCTCTGGGCCTTCACCGGGTGGGCACAGAGCTACCTCCTCGCTCTCCCCAACCTGGTCTAATACTCAACAGGAGAGGAATGGTAAACATTATCTCAGCTTTCGGGCCACATTTTGTGACATTTGATGTAGATGCACTGTTAGAAGGCTGTTATTTTTTACTAACTGACCTGACAGACATCCTGTCTTATATGTAAAATATTTGGTTCGAACTGAATAGGCTCTAGGTACTTTAATTAAAAAACCAGATGTAGGCCTGTGGTATTATTTAGGACTGCAACATCTCAGCTACATTTATAGTTACTGTGGTTAGTACATAGGCTAAATGTAACTATAAACAATTGTACTACTTGTCAGTAGCCAATTTATGATGTGCAAGTGTTTGTTTTTCGGGATTGTAAATTAACCCACGTTTTCAAAATATCAATGTTTGTGCTGAATTATATTGTCAAACTTGTAAACTATTTAAAATTCACATTTGTTAAAACAGATGGTCCGATTTGAATTAGGGTAGGTAGTTTTTAAGTTCATTGACAGGATGCATACGTTTTCAAATAGGTTTGAAGGACAAGTAGGACAGAGCCCGAAGATTTAATCAGAAATTTTATTTCATACGTACCTTGTACTATCATTGAAAACACAACCAAAAAATTGTTCTATTTTGTGCACATGTTCGTATTTTATTTTTTTGGTTTCTTATTGAATTTCCAAGGGAAGTAGGGGGTGATTTTTAATTAGATTTCTACAAGAGAAAGTGTATCCCAACTTGGATGGGAACTTGGGTTAGGGTTATCCCAAGTTTTAAATTTAGTTCTTCTTGTGTATGTTCTTTTATTTGGTAGTGTCTACAAGAGACTTTTTAGATTTCTACAAAAGCTCTTAAATAACAGCAGATCAATTTTGTCCTAACAAACCGAAACCCAGATTAGGGAGAGAGTAGGAAATAATGTATTTTTGTAAAAGGTTTTTTGTAAGAGATCTTTTGAAAGTACCTCCCTGTTTACAGTTAAGTGGTTTGAGATAAATACAATTGAGAATTTGGTAAGTCTTCAAATCATTTGAATTATTGTTACAGAAAAAAAGTTGAAACAGTATTTCATTTTCCACTATAATGTTTAAGGATAAAAAGGTTGAACTGTTTCTTATTTTTCAGCCTCAGAGGATAAGAAAGAAAAACCGCCTATTTTTCGATGATGATGTCATTAACATGTTGACACCTAAAACTAAACGGACCCCTGGAAAATCCCCTTCTAAAAAACCAGCCAGTAGTGGCAAGGGAATTCGAACTCCAAAAACTGAAGAGTCACCACTTAAAACAGAGAGGTATTTACTAAAAGTAATAAAATAAAACAATAAAAGCAATACAATTTGAAGAAAACTAGTTTAGATATGAATATTGTAAATGATACATAAATTATTAGCAAGAACTTAGGAAGGCTTAGCTTACATTAAACTAACATGAACATGACTTTAAATAACAAAATTTATCATGATTCAAAGGTTTAAAAATTAAAAAATGTTCACTATGAAAGCTTATTGTATCCTTTTAACAAATAGGCAATTAAGTTTTTCATGGCCTAGATTTTTATTTTGACGGTTTTTTCATATTATTTTTTGGGTGAGTCCATTTTAAATGTTCACATTCATGAACAATACGTCAAATTAATAGTTAACATGTAGGCCTACACTTCTCCATTCAAGTATAAAAGGAGCAAGTGTAAAAAAACCAGTGTCTGTGTAATCTTTATGAAATGTACAAACCATCAACTTCCACCCAAGACAGACACTGTTAACTTTAGGTAGGCGCTCCTGCCCACTGAGCAATACTTGTGGGCAATATTGAGCAATTCTGAGCTGGGTATCAAACCCAAATATTTTCTGAATAAATTAGATATTAGGGTCTACATTTGAATGTGTAGCGCCTTTGGCCGCATGGCAACAATGCCATTGGCGGAAGGACGGACATTTGTCACTCATAGCCTAGAGATAAACCTAGTGGCAATGAACTACGTATGCCAAGCGTTCACTGTCAGTATCCTGATATAGTTGAACAGTTCCTTCAAAAGTCTCCAACAGTTTGGTTTTGTTTCTGTTAAAGCTAACAGCATAGGAATGAATGTAATTATAAATTCAATTATTAATTTCATGAGAAATTTTGATCGCTCAAAACATTTGAAAATGCAAACTTAACTTAGTACTTGAATAGGCAGGAATTTAAGAATGTACATCAATGCGGTTGGCCTCTTTTGTGACCTTTCAAAGACCTTTGACTGTCTGAATTTTAAGGGTAGATCTCACAAAATGTATTAATTTCAAGTCAAAAAAAAAAATTATAAATATATTTTTTTATGACCAAATTAAACTTTATATTGTAGTAGATTAATTTTTACACCAGCAGAGCTAAATTTTTTCATTTACTATTTTTTTCCTTTTTTTAAATGGAGCAGATACAATCTGGTAACGCTTTTAAAATGAACAAAACCAACAATAAAATATGTAAATAATCAAATATTTAATGTAAAGAAGACAATGCTTAATTAATCATTAATTAAATATAGTGAAATAACAAATTTATGGTGATAATAATATAATAACAATATTACCATCCAGTAACGCTCATTTCAGTAACGTTACTGGAGAGGTAAAGGTGTTAGCATTTTGTTGAAAATTGAAGTAAAATAAGTCTATCGAGATTTAGGAGTTAAATTTTTTAAATTGTTTTGATAAATACTATTATTTATTGCCATTACTATTACTGTTATTACTTATTTATCACACTTTACCTCTCCTGTAACGTTACTGAAATGATCGTTACAGGATGGTAATTTCCAGATGTTATACGTTATATTATCAGAACACGGCGTAATGAGAACTTGGGAAATTGAGGTTATGTTTGCGTAACTACAAACTTGAGTCAAACTAAGTTTTAAACAATGTCACTCTTATAATTTCGTTAAAAATTGCGTTACCTGAATGTTAAACAATTAAGGTACTAAATGTTTCTTAGCAGAAAATATTTATTTAAAATAAAAATCGATGTATATTGATGAAAATTGCTGTCACCCAATCTATACTGCACTATCTAAAACTGGACTGCCACTGTTTCGTTCCCGCTAAAAGTCTACGAGTTGGGTTTCGCCGGCATTTTATTTTTAGTTGCCTATTCATTGGGCAGGCTGGGGACCATTAGAAAAGCCGATATTACTCCCGAAACAAGTTATATTTCCTTTGGAGGTCTTTGGTTTTGCTGAATTGCTGTCTCCAGCTGTTATATCGATGAAGTTATTAAACTTTTTATTCGATATTGTGAGTTCTGTCTTGAAGTGAACTAGCAGACGATGGTACAGTGACACGTTACTGAATTGTATTTTCTTGAAGTAAACTTGATTAATTAAATTAAGTAAACACCTTATAGTCTTAAATAGTTATGGGATAAATGAAAAGGGTTGAGGTGAATGAATGAACATAGTTTTATTGAAAATTATTTATTAATATTCACTTAAAATTGGCTGGGACTTAAGTTATTACATTTTGTGAGATTCACCCTTAAGATTCTTTTGGAAAAGCTTTCTTTCTATGGCATGAAAGGGACCAGTTTAAATTTAATAAAATCTTACCTGAAAATCGAAAGTTAAAAGTTAGACTGACTGACCAAAGTGAAGAATCTGTTTTTCAGAAGTTCTGGAAGGAGTTCCTCAAGGGTCTATTCTTGGCCCTCTTCTTTTTATTATCTATGTGAATGACTTGCTTAAGATGAATCTTCACTCTAAACTCCTCATGTATGCTGATAATTCAACAGCCCTTATTCAAAATATAAATTCTAATTGTTTTGAAGAAAACTTGCTTGATGATTTGGAAATTTTAAAGAATTGGTTTACAGCCAACAATCTCCACCTCAATCAAATTAAAACTCAAATATGAATTTTCACACAAATTATAAAGAGACAAAGGTCAAATTTCCAGCCTCTGAATGGAGTTATTCCTCAATCAAAATCTTGCAATTTTTTGGGAATAAAGTTGGATTCTTCATTTACATGGAAGGTGCACATTGAACAGTTGATAGGGAAATTAAATAAGTCTTTTTATGTTACTCTTTCAAAAATAGTTAATTTTGAAATACTTAAAATGATTTATTATGCCTACTTCTACTCTAATCTTATTTATGGCATATAATTCTGGGACAACTCTTTAGACATAAACAAAATATTTTATATTCAGAAAAAATTATTAGAGTTATTGCAAATGTAAAGCCGAAAACATTTTGTAGAAATTTTTTTGTTACATAAAATCTTAACTGTTCCATGTTTATATACAGATCATTAGTTTTTGTTAGGAAAAATTGTGGTAAATTTGAAAATAGATTTAACTGTGCTTACAATTTACGAAATACTGACAACTGACAGACTGCATTACCCAATCCACAATACCAGTCTTTTGGCAAATAACTTAAACTGCATGGGGAGGGAGTTGAACATCAACTTACCTAATTATATCAAAGAAACCAAACCTAATTATATCAAAGAAACCAAAACTGATAAATTGTTTGCAAAGAATGTTCAATCTTTTTAATTCAAAGATGTTTCTACAGTGTAGAAGATTATTTAAATGATAAGAATCTTACTTGACTAAGATAATCTCATTATATTTGTTTTAGCGAATTTCCTCCATAGGGAAGAAGCTATTACCGTAGGTCTCATGGTAAGACCTAAGCCCGAGATCATGATAACTTTTCTTTTTGGGGCCACCAGAAGCAAAAAACACCATTCGTTCGAATTTTTATATCTATCTATTTATCTATATATTTGTGTGTGTGTCTGCAAGCATGATAGCGGCCGTAAATATGGTCCTATCTCCATGAAATTTGGTACAGACATGTAAAGTGGTAGTCACTCGGACGAGTTCGTAAACCAGCCTAATCTGACCATCAGAAGGGGGGGTAAAGACGGATAAACCCCCCAAAAATGGGGTTTTTGAGTTTTTTACATAGACAAATAAAATTTATCGAATTTTTATTTACACCTTTCAATTCAGCTCAAAAAAAGAAACAATTTAGTACTTTGAATCATTGTTCTATGTCCATTTGTTACCGAGATATTGAAAGTGGTAAACACAGTACATTGTCCCAATGTTAACCTTATGGGAAATAAGTAAAATTCTACATCTCGCTTATTTTTATTTCTCAACATATCTTAATAAAACTTTGTTTATTGCTTCATCTAGATGAGATCTAATGTATTTTAGTCTAAAATCCCCAAAATTTCCATTTTTGTGGCAGCAAACCTGCATTTTTTTTATTATGATTTTTGCGGACATTTGCCATCATTGATTAGTAAAAAACTTGTTTTTTACTAATCAGTGATGGCAAATGTCCCCAAAAATCATAATCAAAATATAAAATCACCATCACCAACAATGAATTTCAAACAAAGAAAAAAAACCTGCATAATCATTCCCCATGTTATCCTTATGGGAAATAAAAAAATTCTATATCTTCCTTGTTTTTGATCATATCTTAATAATAATACCCCTGTTGCAGCAGACCGCATACTCAGCGAATTTCAAATGCAAAAGAACATATTTCAATTCAAGGTATTGAAATTTAATATGTTTTTGTAAGCTCCATAAGAATGATATGGAGAATGGTATGCAGGTTTGCTGCAACAGGTCCGTTAAAACTGGGTGGTTTTAATTCAATATTTCGTAGATCTGAACTAGGAGAAACCATCTTGATGAACTTTTATCAAGATATGTCAAAAAATAAGGAAGATATGGAATTTTTTTTATTTCCCATAAGGATAACATGGGGAATGAGTATGCAGGTTTGCTGCCATAAAAATGGAAATTGCGGGGGTTTTAGACTAAAATACATTAGATCTTATCTAGATGAATCCACAAACCAAGTTTTATTAAGATATATTGAAAAATAAGCGAAATATAGAATTTTACTTATTTCCCATAAGGTTAACATTGGGACAACGTACTGTGTTTACCACTTAGAATATCTCGGTAACCAATGGACATAGAGCAATGATTCAAAATACTAATTTTTTTTGTTTTTTTGAGCTGAATTCAATGGTGTTAACTAAAATTGGATTATTTTTATTTTTATATGTGAAAACCCCAAAAAACCCACTTTTGGAGGGGTTTATCCCCCTTTACCCCCCCTTCCAGTGGTCCGATCGGGCTGGTTTTCGAACTCATCCGAATAATTACTACTTTACACGCCTATGCCAAATTTCACTCCGATCAGACCATTTTTGCGAGCGCTATCGTGCTTACAGACACATATTAAAAAATATAAAGAAAAAGAGGTTAAAGAACTCAAATAATCCACCTTCTAATGAAGGAAAACAATACATTAGAGTTCCATACAACACCGTCATTAATAAAGCCATTCGCAAAACTTTTCATAATAAAAAAGAATTATCATTGAGCTACGCAACCCGAAATAATACATTCAAAATGATTGAAAAACTCTCAAGACAAGAACAACAAAATAATAAATATAAAAAATCTGGAATTTACCGAATTAATTGTTCAGATTGCAACAAATTTTACATTGGACAGACAGGAAGATCATTTCAATCAAGATTTAAGGAACATATTCAAGCGCTTAAAAGCAATAATCAAACATCCATGAGATCTAACTTCGCTCAACACCTCTTGTCCACAAACCACAATTACAAGAGCATCGAAGAAAATTTAAAAATAATAAACTGCATGCCCAAAGGAGAAAAAATGAATGCTGAAGAAGAATTTCAAATATATAATGCATACCAAGAAAACCCCCATGAACTTCTAAACACACATATATACGACAACAACCCGATATTTATGAAAATAAGAAATATATATAGATATATGTTATATATAGATCTATATACAGGGTGTTTCAGGATAAGTGTAAACAAATTCACCAGTCGATTCCTTACACCAAGACAAGAAAAAAATGTTATTGAACATGGGTCCGAAAACTAGTTGTTTTGGAGTTACAGCCAAAATTTTGATTTTTTCAGTTTCAAGTGTATTTATTGCACTTTTTGGCCTCTAGATTAAAATATTATGAAGATATTTTGATGAAATTTTCACAGTTAGATAGGTAATGAAATTCTAAAGAAATATCATTACTTTTCAGTACTGAAATTTTAAATATGGCTTAGTAAAAGCTGTTGAAAAATAAAATTTTTCCAAAAAATTCAATGCCTCAAAAAATATTTTATTTTTGATTGCTTATGAAATGTTCACCATTAAAGTATTTTGACTACAACTTTCCCAAAAACTGCGGAATTTAATGGAGAACAAAATAATAACAACCTTTTTACATCTTCGCCTGTGACTTTTTATGTTATTATCCAAAATATTGGAAGGTGACAAAAATTAGAAAGTGAATCATCGAAAGACTAGCCAGTCAAACAAATTGCATAGAGCCTGAGGATTTTTTTAGTATGATGATTTTTTATGAAACCTTCCTATAACTGTCGATTGTAAGATTTAAGAAAACCAGAATCCCCAAAAATCCAAGCACAAGACCCACTACAGAAAATTATTCAAAATGGCGGCATTTTCCCTCCACAGGATAGGCCGTGAAAAACTTACTCCCTTCCTTTTTATTTGTACATTTTATATTTCTCAACAACGTGGGACTACCACAATAATTTTTGGTTCGTAATGTACTTTATTTTGATTGATTTCTGCATTTACTCAATTACGACCGCCATCTTGGATCCGCAATATTTTGTAAAAGCTCTTGTATTCATCAAGTAATAATTCTCAATTACTGCTTACAAAATCCGGAATGAAAACTGGCTTTATCGAATTATTAAGGTAGTTTCTCTTCAGACGTTAAGAGCTTTTAGAAAATATTGCGAATCCAAGATGGCGGCCGTAATTGAGTAAATGCAGAAATCAATCAAAATAAAGTACATTACGAAACAAAAATTATTGTGGCAGTCCCACGTTGTTGAGAAATATAAAATGTACAAATGAAAAGGGAAGGGAAGGGAGTAAGTTTTTCACGGCCTATCCTGTGGAGGGAAAATGCCGCCATTTTGAATAATTTTCTGTAGCGGGTCTTGTGCTTGGATTTTTGGGGATTCTGGATTTCTTAAATCTTACAATTGACAGTTATAGGAAGGTTTCATAAAAAATCATCATACTAAAAAAATCCTCAGGCTCTATGCAATTTGTTGCATAGAGCATTTGTTGCATTTGTTGCATTTGTTGCATCGAAAGACTAGCCAGGCTCGAAAGACTGGCTAGTCTTTCGATGATTCACTTTCTAATTTTTGTCACCTTCCAATATTTTGGATAATAACATAAAAAGTCACAGGCGAAGATGTAAAAAAGTTGTTATTATTTTGTTCTCCATTAAATTCCGCAGTTTTTGGGAAAGTTGCAGTCAAAATACTTTAATGGTAAAAATTTCATAAGCAATCAAAAATAAAATATTTTTTGAGCCATTGAATTTTTTGGAAAAATTTTATTTTTCAACAACTTTTACTAAGCCATATTTAAAATTCAGAACTGAAAAGTAATGATATTTCTTTAGAATTGCATAATCTATCTAACTGTGAAAATTTCATCAAAATATTTTCATAATATTTTAATCTAGAGGCCAAAAAGTGCAATAAATACACTTGAAACTTAAAAAAATCCATTTTTGGCTGTAACTCCAAAACAACTAGTTTTCGGACCCATGTTCACATAACATTTTTTTCTTGTCTTGGTGTAAGGAATCGACTGGTGAATTTGTTTACACTTATCCTGAAACACCCTGTATAGATATATACAGGGTGAGTCAGACCACCTGTCCACCTATTGTAGCGGGAGAACGGTTTGAGATAGAAACGTCAAATAAAATTATTCCCCTCTAATTTGCATATGGAGAATTCATTAAAAATATTTTCATCGCAATTCATGTACAGGGTGTTCCAGAAATGAAGGTCATGGGTTCGAATCTCAAAATTTTCTTAAGTAAACCTATAGCAAGTATTATATCATTTTAAAGGTCTTGTTAAAAGAAACATTTTGGTGAAAACAGAACTAAATTATCTCAAGCCGTTTCAAAATGGCGGCCATTT
The DNA here is from genome assembly GCA_035578135.1 of Flexamia atlantica. Taxonomy (NCBI): domain Eukaryota; kingdom Metazoa; phylum Arthropoda; class Insecta; order Hemiptera; family Cicadellidae; genus Flexamia; species Flexamia atlantica. Next base: position 35,498,625 of record JAQJVK010000002.1, read on the forward strand.
TTGTGAAAAATTTCGGTATTTACAGAAACCCCTGTATTTTTCAAACCACTCAACATTTTCCAGTTCTGATTCAAAATTCGTAACCTTGGTAACTCAGCTTTACTATGATATGTCACATGACAATATTAAAAAAAAATTTTAAATTTTGAAAAAAAATTTTGTTTGAAAATGTTGGCAGCCTTGAAAATAAAAAAAAATCATACAGCAACATATACCAAAAAGCATATAATTTTAAAGGTCTTCAAAATTCCTACAACTTTGTAATTTACACAAGTATTCTAACTTTTTTAGTTTTTTAGTTACGGTCAAAAAACTCCATTTTACCATATGAAGTGCATGTTATTTGCACGTCCATAGCAAACGGTCTGTGGGTACGCTTTGGTTATTATGAACTGCATAAATAACATGCACTTCATATGGGAAAATGGAGTTTTTTGACCATAACTAAAAAACTAAAAAAATTAGAATACTTGTGTAAATTACAAAGTTGTAGAAATTTTGAAGACCCTTAAAATTATATGCTTTTTGGTATATGTTGCTATTTGATTTTTTTATTTTCAAGGCTGCCAACATTTTCAAAAAATAATTTTTTTTCAAAATTTAAAATTTTTTTAAAATATTGTCATGTGACATATCATAGTAAAGCCGAGTTACCAAGGATTAAGAATTTTGAATCAGAACTGAAAAATGTTGGGTGGTTTGAAAAATACAGGGGGTTCCGTAAATATCGAAAATTTTCACAAAAATGGCCGCCATTTTGAAACGGCTTGAGATAATTTAGTTCTGTTTTCACCAAAATGTTTCTTTTAACAAGACCTTTAAAATGATATAATATTTGCTGTAGGTTTACTTAAGAACAATTTGAGATTCGAACCCATGACCTTCATTTCTGGAACACCCTGTACATGAATTGCGATGAAAATATTTTTAATGAATTCTCCATATGCAAATTATAGGGGAATAATTTTATTTGACGTTTCTATCTCAAACCGTTCTCCCGCTACAATAGGTGGACGGGTGGTCTGACTCACCCTGTATATATAAATTTGAACGAATGGTGTTTTTGGTATCTGGGGGCATAAAAACAAAAAGTTGTCATGGTCCCGCGCTTAGGTCTTACCATGAGACCTACGGTAATAGCTTCTTCCCTACAGGGGAAATTCGCTAAATTCCCTATAGGGGAAACTCGCTAAAACTTGGTATATGGCTTCTTCTAGTTAAGATCTACTAAAGAATGAATTAAAACCAACCAGTTTTAATATACCTGTTGCAGCAAGCCTGCATACTCATTCCCCGTGTTATTCTAATGGAGATTACAAAACCGTGTAAAATCTCGCTATATTGGATTGAATTATGTTCTTTTGCATTTGAAATTCGCTGAGTATGCAGGTCTGCTGCAATGGTATTTTTTTATAATTTTGTAACTAAAATTCATCTTAGAACTGACTAATCACTTGCCAATGTGAGTGTATTACTCTTGTATATCTTGGTGTAATGTGATCATTGTACAGTCGACTCTCACTAACACGAACCTTGATATCACAAAATCCTCGATATCAAGAATTATTTTGAATCCCCTTGGAAAAACCTGTCTAACACGAAGAAATTATTATACATAACACGAACTAATTTTCCGGTTATATTTTACCTCTATTACTCGAAGGGACTCAAAAATTACCTCTATATCATGAAGTTCAGTAGATAAGACGAATTCGATTCGCGCTTTACCTCCATATCTCGAAGTTTACCTCCATACCACAAAATTTTCAGAATGGACCTCTGCAATACGAAATCCCGGTTTTCAGGATGCAACCTGTCGGTGAATCTTATCTGGGGTCAAGCGCTTTTAGACTGTCTGGAGTACGTTTACCTTGTGCGGGACTTTTTGAGTGTGTGACGACTGTTTGTGCGTGAAATATTCGAGAGTGAGTGTGAAAAGACAACCCAAAGCACTGACTGTTGGTGAAAAGTTAGAAATAATAAAGTTGGTGAACGTCAGGGCGGTAAAGAAGAAAGACATCGCTGCCAGGTTTAATATTCCAGCTATCAACAATTATAAAAAACCAGGTGTAAATTGAAAAGCAGGCAAGCGAAGGTAATAATTGTTTTAATAAAAATTATGATCGATACTGTAATTAATTGTTTTTACATGTTTAAGCAGAGGAAGATTACGGGCTTTTTAATCAGAATTAATGTGATATTATCTGTTTTCGTGTTTTACAGGTTATTATATTATAAATACGTATTTATCTTTCCTATAGGTATAATATTTAAATAAGTTAAAAGCTTAGATTTGTCGGAGATGTAGGGAATAAACTACATTTTTCTTTATCTCTGTATCATGAATTTTCATTTGGTTTACCTCTATAACTGAAACTATGCCTACGACGAACTATACGTAACATGAAGAAAAATCACAGTCCCGAGGAGTTTCGAGTTAGCGAGAGTCGACTGTATAAATAAATTACCGTTTTATTGTTACCAGAATAAAAAATATTTTTGAGCAGTTATTTTTACTGTTTTGTACAAAAATACTAACCATATTGCAAGCAAAGGCAATTTTTTCAGTTATCTTTATAAAATCAAAATCCGTGTAAAATAGAAGATTTAACATAGCAATAGGGTTATATCCTAAGTTTTTAAATTAGTTCCTCTTGTGTATGTACTTTTCTTTGGTATTTGCAGCCCTGACCGAAGGCTAGGACAGAAAATTGGAATGCGCCTTCGAAATCTTTTGAAGTTGCCCAAGGCTCATAAATGGGTCTGTTATGAATGGTTTTACAGCAACATCGACAAGTAAGTGCCCTTATAGTACAAAGTAATTTTTTGATCACACTTTAAGCTTTATCGGGACTTGTACTCTTAATAGTAAATATTAAATAATGTCGATACATTCGTTCTTTAATTCACATTTTATTTTTTATCTCTCACTTTACAGAGCGCTCTTTAGTGGTGATAACGATTTCATGATATGCCTGAAGGAATGTTTCCCTCAGTTGCAAACTCGCCGACTGAGCCGTGTCGAGTGGTGCAAGCTGAGGCGGATGATGGGAAAGCCGCGCAGGTGTTCTCAGGTCAGTTGGCACTCATTTGATCAAGCAAGTGTTTGTGAGTGCAAGTTAGAGTAAGAGTGTTAATTGCTAATGTTATGAATAAAAAATTATGCTAAAAATTATAAAATTTTGCAAAATTTTTATGAAAATCTTTTAATTTTTTGCTCCCCTAATCCCAAAACATCCCCTGGCTGGACCTCTTCTTTTCATTCTTTATGTTAATGATCTAGCTTTCTCTGTTTCATCTGCAAATCATTCAATTTGCAGATGACACCACAATGTTAATAAAGGCACCATCCATCTCTCTTGCTGCTGACCTAGCTACTAAAGAAATAACTTCCATGGAAAATTGGTTCAGGCAAAATGGTCTTCAACTAAATTGTTCGAAAACTCACCTACTTCATTTTCATAACCAACAATTAAATACAGGAAGGGTAATTCTTGATTTGGAATCAGGGGAGAAAATTGAATCATCAGTAAAGACAAAATTTCTGGGTTTATGTATAAATGAACAACTAAAATGGACTGATCACCAACACCAACTCACTTCATCGCTGGCTAAATCTATATTTGCCTTAAGAGTGGTGTTTCAGACTACTGGTTTAAAAGCAGCCCTGGTGGTTTACCACTCGTATTTTATGTCCAGAGCATCCTATGGTATTGTCAGTATTGTCTCTTGGGGGAGTAACTCATCAATAATGAATCATTGTTTTATTCTTCAAAAGAAGGCCTTAAGGATCCTAGCTAATGTTGGACCTCGTACCTCATGCCGCCCTCTCTTTACTCAGATGAATCTGTTGACGATTCATGCTGTATACATACATCAGATTTGCATGTTTGTAAAAAAGAACTTTGAAAATTTTGTTTCCGAAAACTATGTTCATTCCTACAACACTCGGCATAGAAATATTTTTCAATATCCGATACATAGAACTACCTTATATGAGAAGTCTCCATTGTACATCGGAAGGAAAATCTACAATAATCTCCCCATTCATATTAAATCTGAGGAAAGATTCATGGTATTTCACAAAAAGCTAAAAGATTACTTAATATCACTCTGCCCCTACTCAGTAAATGATTTTATTTTCACAGTAAATAAATAGCAACAATTTCACATCATATGCAGGATTGCTCTTTGTTAGTTTAATTTTCAAATTTATGTCATTAAGATAGGAGAGATGTAACAAGACAGGACAGACAGATGCTTATGACAGGACAGATAGATGTTTATGTATATGTGACAGGATAGTTTTAAGCTTTCTAACATGATGTGTCATATGTTTATGTGTGAAACATCACAAAATATGTAAACTCAATGTGACAAATAAAGTATTTCATTTCATTTCATTTAAAAACCTACATAAGGTTAAATGTACACCTATGAAATACGAATACAGTATAACCTTGATACTTCGACACTCGATACAACTATACTTCAACACACTCTATAGTTTAACATGGGTTGACACTCAATAAACATACAAAGACCCCCAAATATTCTGTGCATTGATATTTAATTTTGATCTATTTTACGATAAAAAGTCAATGAATCAGCTACATAATGGTTTAGGTTCAAGGTATTTAACACATTTATTTAGGAGATTTATGTATATAACATTTTTGTTAAATGCTGCTAATGTAAAATCCCATAGGTAGTGCATACTGATAACACCTTTATAAAAGTTAATTTTCTTTTAGTGAAGAGATTGATCTTCAATTAGATGTTCATGGATGAATTGATCCGGATATACTTGATTTGACACAGAGCTCTAAAATAGCTGAAAAAAAACATTCAGTCATCAAGGAAATAGGCATCATTGGTTAAATGAATAGGCCTACTCTAAAGAGATCACATATTTTGTACTTCTTTGTACAATTTCTTTGTAATTGCAATGGTATGAAAATAAAAAATAATACAAATATCGAATTAAATGATTTTATTCCTGGAACATTTCAATTAGATTGACTGAATAAGTTATTCCAAAAAGAATAATTATAATCTAACTTTCAAATTCTTGTAACAAATAACACAGGCCCATTACAGGCTGAAATTTTACCTTTAAGGTAAAATTTACCTATTCACTTCCTTAAATCCCCTTGGGCTTCAACCCGTAAGCTTTTCATGTGTTTATTTTTTTGTAATTTTTATTTGGTTTTCATAAGAACTATTGTTATTTTTCAATTTAATACAGAAAATGGGTACATCAGCCAGTTATCATATATTGAAAGTAAACGTCTGAACGTAACTCCATACGTCCCATAATTGACTTTCTGATTTTTAATTGACTGTGACATCATTCCCACAGGCATTTTTTGCAGAGGAAAGAAGGGAGCTGGAGAATAAGCGCACAAAGATCCGTATGCTACAGCAGCGTAAGGTCAATGATCTTTCACACTGTAAGGACCTGCCAAATGAGATCCCTCTGCAGCTAGTCATTGGATCCAAGGTTTGTTTTGTTGTTCATTGCAATCAGTGGTTTTGAGCTGGTTTAATGCATTGAAAGTTTTGTTCTCAAGAGTGTTATTTTTGGGTAACTTCAACATTGGGCGCGTTCAGCCGCAGTCACCGGTGGTTAAGCGGTTACCATAGTCACTAATAGGCAAATCCACCGCATCTTAACAATCAACAATGTCCGGTTACTAACCGAATCCACCGTAAACACAACATCGGTGGATGCACAATGGTCGGTAGGTGTTACGTCCACCACTACCGTTCACTTATTTAGGTTAGTAGATTACCCACCAGTGATTGCGGCTGAACGCGCCCATTGAGAAATCTAAATAATGATAGTGATCACATATAAGCATTTTTGTTCAAATTTCAATGCCGTTTTTTGGTTTAAGAGTTGAAAAAATTTTAATTTTTTGATTAAAAATCGGAATTGAGTTAATCAACTCCAAGTATCCCAAGTAAGATTTGTGTAATTTATGAATCAGCTTTGAGTCAAACTAAATCAAGACTAAACTGCCATTAATGCTGGTTTAGGTTTGTTAACTTAATAAAACTGGAAGTGAGGCCTAATCTAATTTTTTAATATTAAAAAACCTATAGCATAGTTAACAGTGTTGTTGACATTGTCTAACGTTGGCTAATAGAAGATGATCTAAAGAATAAGAAACATCAAGGTAACTTTTTGGCTATCGATCGATTATGATACCTTTTCTTGCTGGTAGATATGGTAAATATTTATACACTTATTGCAAGTGTGTTGTGCAGGTGACCGCCAGGTTGCGTCGGCCGCAAGACGGGCTGTTCACGGGCAGCATCGACGCGGTGGACACCTCCAACAACACGTACAGGATCACGTTCGAGCGGCCTGGCCTCGGCACACATTCTGTCCCTGATTACGAAGTGTTGGTGAGCTATTGCAGATCATTATCTGTTTTTATTTACAGTGTGAATCAGATAACATAGTTTTCTTGTAGTTGCGCAACTTGGGTTTTCAGCAGATTGTACACTTCCTCAAATTTTTGTGTATATAGGGAAATGTGCAATTCATAATTTGGATTTTTGGTTTGTTGCACAATGTGATTAACCCAACCTTTATTTGGCATGATGTGAATTCAGTTTGATGCAGAGTGCTAGGCTATGCCTCAAAAAATTATAAATGACGAAGCCTTAAGGCTACTATAGACTTTGCTGGGTTCTCCAGCCAAACTTATGAAGATTTTTGAGTAGTCAAATTTTTAAAAGATATCACTTCCATTTTGTGCAGAAATATTGAGTGTGGTTGAGAAAAATTAAATTCAAATTCAAATTCACTTTATTAGCACATTACATTTTAAATATATCACAAAGATATGCAAACAGATGCTTTGTCAATGTTAAAATAACCCTTGTCTATGTTATATACTACCTTAAAACAAAACATTATGTCTAGTGTCAAAACAATCTTAAAAAATAAGAGTAAAAAAATTAGTTTAAACCTTTGAGATCAGTGTAAAACCTTAAAAATCTAGTTTTATTATAAATCAAGGCCCAAAAATATTATTATGTTGTTATTGAAACACACACATATAAATAGTAAACTATTGAGTTAGGTCCTATGTTTATTAGACATTTTTTTTCTTATTCTGATCAAAAAAACCATTTCTCTAATTTTGTTTGGGTTCCCGAGAAAAACTTTTTATTTTGTCTCAGTGTGCTGAGATTTTATTGAAGTATCTGTAAAACTTAACCTGGTAATTTAAACTTTACAGTCACACGAGCCCCCAGATACAATGTCGATGAGTAGTTTCTCGGCTATGTTCCGACCCCGGCTGTCGTCAGTCCCCACCCCCGCTGCAACCCCTCGGCCTGCCCCCAGCGTGCCACCCCCAGGCCCCGACCCGATGCTGTCTGCAGTCAGTACCAAACCCAAGACAGAGGACATTGTCATAGCGGGCGCCTTCCCTTACAATGCCCTCGAGAAAATAGTAAGTCAGCCTACTTTGCCAGATCAATGAGATAAAAGTTATTATTACTCATGAGCTCACTGTAGTAATAACTTACAACTGTTGTAAGTTATACTGTAGTGAACTCATAAGTGTAGGACTGAAACTATGCAACCTGCGGAGCACCTCCGTTACGATAGCAAGAGCTAGCGCCTTCAAATCTCAGTCCCACACTTGTGAGCTCACTACAGTACTTCATTAGTGATATTTGAAATAATATGGTAAGTTGTTATTGTTTGCAGAAAATATTATAATACAAGAATTATTTATTAGAAATGACAGCCAATTTTTAAATTAAATTAGGTTTGAGTGTAATTTTAAATTAAGTTCTCAAAAATTATGCCTAGTTTCTTGGGTTTTTGTTGTAAGGTCCTATACTTTAGATGTCTGTTGCATTTTGAAAACTTAGTAAGTTAGTATAGGATATTCTGAAAAAAGTCGTAACTGACTTAGAAAATATTTTCTGGCCGCCAACAATTGATGCGAAGGTAATTTACCTTACCTTTACATAAAATATTCAATAGAAATATTTATCATGTAAAAATGGAATATAACATGGCAAATACCGATATTTAAATGATTTTTTTCTTAAATGTACTTTTTGATACTAGCTGAATTGCCAACTAAAAATTTAGGTTGGTGTAGGTAAATTTATAAATTTTATTTTATTTACTTTTTTTAATCTTTCCAATCACAGGTAAGATTAAACAAAATTTTGGACATGAAAAGAACTAAGGTGAAACAACTACGAGACTTGAACACTGAAGCGGAGAGGAAAAAATCGTTTGGTGAACCTATAACAGAAGAATTTCAGAAGCGATACGCCAACAAAGTGATTGAGTTGGAACATCTCAATGTCCACCTTAAAGAAATCCTAGCTGCTGTTCAGAAATACTGCCAAGAGGTGATTTACATTCTTATAGGTTTCTTAAAGATCTAACATACGTAATATGATCAAGGGTTCTACTGACCAGAATAAACTTTAAAACAAGTTATTGTTCTTGAATTTCTGGTAGCATTCTGAGATTTATCTATACTTTTTTTAGAATTTTATATTGAAGAAATTTATCTGCTCTTTTCTTAGAATTCTATATTGAAATGATTTTTTCAACATTTTATTATTAACTACCGGTAGTCATTGACTGGTTTTTTGCATGGATTAGAAGGTGTTTTCTGTTTTTTGGTGGCATTGAAATTTTAGCTTTTGAAATAAAAATGGTTTGTAAAAACAGTTTTTTGTTTTTGTTTTTCTTGGACAAGTTGCAGTATCTTAATCTGTTCATATTGAAATTGGTTCATTTACATATTCCATTAATCTGTGACTCTTTAAATATCTTTGTTTACATCCTGTGCTTGGTTGTGGATTTACTTTATTTTCGTTAATTTTGAACTATTGCTTGTTTATCATAGTTGTGTTATTACTTAATCATTATTTGATTTTGCTAGCTTAGTCCTCTTGTTAAGTAAGGCATTATTGTTTCCCATTGAATACTGAACGTAAGTCACTGTGATGTATTGTTATCAAGTCCCTGATTGTAATTATTGAATGTATAAATGGTGTTATCTGTATCTAGAAGTAAATAAATATAAACATTGAAACTTGAAGATCCCACATGATGATCAACATGATGTCACTTGAAGGAATTTGAATCCAGGAACAATATGTTTATAAAAAATAAGAATAATCCTAAATTTAATTAAATACGTATCTATTAAGGAAAAATAACAATACGTTACTTAATGATATTAACTTTGTACGAAAACATTTTAACCCCTTGATACCTCTTCTTTACTCGGTTGCAGGTCTTAGTGAGGCGGAAACCCCAGTTGACTAAGCGCAGGTTGACTAGGTTTTCCGCCTCACTGAAACCTGCAACCGAGTATAGTTCAACATAAATATGTCCTTAAGATTTGAAGGAAATGTCCTGGAACTGGCCGAGATGATCCGATAGTGATGGGCAGTACGATTCTTCTTAGTGAATCGATTCATTTGAATCACTCAATTTTAAAGAATCGTAATTTGAATTGATTCTTACATTCATCTAATACTCTGCGAGTAAATGCAATATTAATCTAATCAATCGTTTGTTCTTGAATAAAAAGTTTTTTTTTGTATTTGGACCTCAGAGTGTAATCTTCAATTCTGAGTCTAATTGTGTATGCTATTTCCAAACCAAACCCAAAGTGTATGATTTAAATTTTATCTAAGAAATAAAAGTAACTTGAGTGTAAGTTGGAAGACTCAAACCACCGAATTATAAACAAATGAACCAACAATTTAAAAGGCTTGAGTTGTGTGGACTGTTTCCCTGATTATCAAGCTACTCTTTTTAATTTTAATTAATGAGTCATTGGCCTAGATGAAACAAAATCCCTGAAATATCCAAGACACAACCCAGAAGCCTCAAGGTCAATAAAAAAACATTTGTTTTATTTTTTTTAATAACAAATTTGTAAACAAAACTGGCATTTGCACCTAGTTTTGTTTTGCGAATTTAAGAAATGAAATTCCAGATTTTATGTGTTTGATTCGCGCAAAGAATCGATTCTTTTTCAAAAAGAATCATGATCAATTTGATTCACTGGATGAGTCGTTTGAATTGAACGGTTCGTTCTTGAATTGCCCATCACTATCCGAGTGTTGTTCTGCAGCTGGCGCCGGAGGCGACACTGGCCGCGATGCTGATGCCGTCGCAGATACAAGACCTGAGCCATCTGGAGGCCAAGCAGATGGTGCTACGGTTCAACCACAACCAGTCGGTCAAGGACCAGAGGGTCATCGACCTCATCACCAGCCTCACGTCGCTCATGCTCCAGGTCAAGGTCAGTAACAAATAGTGTCAAATTTTTGTAACTTTACCTCATAAATTAAGATTATACGCTAGCCCTGCAAAGATTCAAAGTTAATTTCCACCAATCCGGCATTACCATGGTCTAATGTCTGCTGGACCAATGAAGGTCCGCTCAGGGCCGGCCCTAGGGACCTTGTCGTCCTGGGCAAGATTGGCAACCCTCTCCCCCCAATCCCGCAGGCCACATGTACTTCCGGTCATCACCTTTTCCTTGAGCGATCACCAAACTAAATCGAGGTGTCTCTCTAAACTTAACAAATATGTATGCTGATATTATTTTATTTATATGCTGTTTTAAAACATTAAGATGTATGAATGGCAGATTCGAAGCGTCCTAGTTTCTCTTAGTGGGAGTAAAATTTACTCATTCGAGCCTCCCTGCCCTAACTACCAGTACCTCAAAACAACCACCAGCAACACAATTTTTTCATAGACTGAAATGCATAGTGAAAGGTATCTCCAGAAAGAAAGAATATAACCACTACCCACCTAGGCAAAACCCTGTGGAAACACACACGGTTGCACCAGCAAACACAAAAAAAGATTGTAGGCTGGCAACAAAATGAAAATATTAAGATTTTGATTATTTTCAAAATTTTGCTGTTGCTTGAAATTTTCAACCCTAAAAACGTGCTGCCCTGGGCAGCTCCCCCCCTACTGGGGCCAGCCCTAAATACTTGATCTCAGATATAAAATGGATAAGGTGCTGTTTCGGTACCAACTGGCGATGAAAGACATTGCTGTATTGACCCTACTTTGTAGCACTGTAGTTAAAATTCACTTTATTTTAAAACTCTACCAATCTTTAGTATTTTTGGTATACATATAGTGTTAAAAAGAGTATATTGTTAGAGCCTATTTCATTTTCTAAAAATACAATTTGGCCAAAACTATACTAATAGCTTAAAAAATTATTTAAAATTTACATTTGGCGTGGAGGCATAGTTGGGCTTAATTTATTAGTGATTTCAGTGAATTGTGGAATTCAATTTCATTATTAAACCTTTTTTTCAACTGTTTCAGAACTTGTCGGAATCAGAAAGAAGTTCATACGAGGTAGACATATTGAATAAATCTATGGAACAGATAAAAATGAAGCTGAATCCTGCCAACAGGAGTGTGTTTGAAAATAGTGTTGAGGTACACATGAGGCATATTCAGCTAGGGCTCACGGGACCTTTGGGTTTCTCCTTATAACGATATTACGTCCTCAATATATCGGGTTCTTTTAGGCCTAGATTAGTTTGTTACCTCAATTTGGTGACTTCAGCACCATTGTTTAACTGGTTGGAAAATGAATCATCAAATGTAATGTACAATTGGGATCTTATAAATGTCTCTGTTCATGTAGTTCTCAGAAGCGGGTAAAAGAGGTTCTGGTAATAATTCTCACTTTGCAAGTTTGTAATTGTTCACATAAAAATAGGAATTAGACTAAAGTGGTAAATTAGCAAATTATTCCCTAGACTACATTGAACGCTACATGACTTTTTTTAAGGTGTCAATGTGTTATTTCAGAAATGCATGTAAATGTTTATATTTTGTGAAAAATAACTCATTTATGTAATTAGTTACCTATTTTTTAACCTTATGTTTGTAAAGAAATTTGGTATGGATTTGGATGAAAGTCAAGGAAACCATCAGAAGGAATCCTTGTGGCTTGATTATATGTAAGTATGTGAAAGCTGAGAGAAATAATATGCTTATAAAAAATAGTTATCATAATCATCATTAGGCTCCTAATTTACCCTAACAAAATGATTGCATGATTGCATAAAACATTACACCTTAATTAAATGATTTTTAGTATTTTTTGTTTGCTTTGCTCATCATTTCACAATTCATCTTGATCTTTCCATCAGTCCATCTATACATCATTTATCAATTTTTCTATGCCACTATTAAAGCTTTGGTCAGTTGTATTAGCAAGTGAGAGAGTGTGCTTTATCAAAATTAGTGTTGTAAATGCAACCAATCACATGGTCATGAGTTAAACCAGACAACACACAAAGAAAGTTAGTACTGCAATCTAATATGAAATGAATGTTCAATCCAAAGAAGGCCAAACTACAAGGGCCATTCAGAAATTAAGTAAGAAATTAAGTGTTTTTTGAGGTGGGAGTGTTGTCATCTGGGTAGATAGACTCAGTAGATGGTTTATTCGGTAGGGCTGTGTTTTGTGCTGAATTCAAATTCAAAAACAAAATAACGGCCAGCTCCACCGCCACAATCCTCAATAAGACTGGCTGTGAAGTGCACTGTCTTTTGCTTCAATTTTGAGTGAAAAACATCAATCTTATAGATATTCATGATGAATTCTGTTCAGTTTTTAAAGAAAAAACATAGAGCAACAGTGGTATAGAAATATATTGCTCAAAGAAGGATGCTCTGATATCCAAGTTGTTTGAAATCTTCTCATGGAAGCCATTTTTTTATACAGCGCACATTATGGCCTTACTGACATCGTAGTAACTAAGTCAGACAGAACTAAGTCTTTCTACCCAATACACACACTTGTGTCTCACACGCCTCATTCTTACCTCTCCCTTCTAGTATACAAAAATAGTGCTTATCTTATAAATAACCCCAGACAAATCTATATACAGCTTTTAAAAATAAAATTGCAAAAGCTCCTGCAGATCTTGCTGCAAGCTAGAAGGAAGAAATGTTCTTTACTTGAGAAAGAAGAAAGAAATTTTAATTACTTGAGATAATAATCAACAATAGGTGATGAAGATATTATCATGTGGATAAGATATGATCTATTACTCATGTGGTGATGAATTACAACACACAACTTTCGGTGCAGTGTTGCTGCTCAAAATTTCATTCCTGTAATTGATTAATATTAAAAATATAAACAAAGTGTTCGTAGTTTAGTATATAATTCAATTTTAGGGAGCTTACACAACCTGGCAGTGGCATAGTGGCAAATTTTCCAGTAGGGGAACCCTAGATTTAAATTTTCCCCAATAATGAAGTAAGTTGTATTTACATTATTTTCTAGAATTAATTTTTGTATTAAAATAGTGCATCTGCCAATACGGCTGGCCAGAGCAATAGGCTCCTGCATTAATGTTAATTAATTATTCAGTGAAGTTTGGTAATCATATACTTGACTTCACAAAATATAAAATTGTGTTGTAAGTGGTGGCTTTAATGTGTGTTAATTGAAATGATCTCAGAACTTGTAGTGTTAATTATACAACTTCCATGGGATGGAAGTGTTAATCATTTATTATATCTAACCAAAATATTTTTAGAAGATTACTTTTATTTAGATAAGATTTTAAAATCAAATAACATTTTTCTATCCTTTTACTGTAAGAATTTTGCATATTGAATTTACTCTGTTGTCTTTATATACATTTCATGTATTACTACCATATTAAGGACATAAATACCAAAGCTGGGCTAATAAATTGATTATTTTCATAAAAAGCAAGATTGTTAGGGAATGCAGCAAGTAACTGTAGCATTTCTCCCCCAACTTCAATTTCTCACATCTAATAAAGTACTATACACCTATTTGCACCCTTACAAGACGTTTTTTAGGCTACAAGCTTTTTTTAAAAACAGCATTTAATCATCAGTTAAAAAAACAACAAAAGGAAATAATAATAATTAACCGTTTTACTTTATCAGTAAGAGGCCGTCCCTAAATTATGTAACACTGAAATCTGTCTTTTTTATTCTGAAGGAAAACACTTTTCAGCCCCCCCCCCCCTCCCCGGTGACCAGACATAGCCTAAATCAGATGGCTGAATAAGCCTCTTCCTGACACTCCAGAAGAGACTTGCAAAAGCTTAGAGAGGTTCAAATTTTTTGACTCAAATGATGTTTTACATGAAATGATAACTGGAACAAAGTTTAACCCTGGCAAAATTCTTACCATTTTCTCAACCTTAACAGTGCCAGTAAAGTCAGTCTTCTTTGTAACCCTGGCAAAATTCTTACCATTTTCTCAACCTTGACAGTGTCAGTAAAATCAGTCTTCTTTGAGATGCAGAGAAAAGACCAGTCATCACCTGAATCAGAAGACTACATTCCTGACACTCCAGAAGAGCATTAAAGAAGCTCAGAGAGGTTCAAATTGTTTAAAGGTGACATGTACATAGCCTCAAAAATTATGTAATACAGTACACTCCCGATTATCTGAGATTGTTGGGACCGAGGCTGCCTTGGATACCAAGACTCTCGGAAACTGCTTATATTTTGTTGAGGTAAGAGTATTACAAGACCACAACAGCAAGTGTAATGCTAGTGTAATAAAAAAAATATAGAGTATGCAGTCCAGTAAATTAGAATTTCTAGTCAACGAAATATTTTAATACAGTACCTTTATTTAAAAATAACAGTCAGTAACAACATATGTTTGTCAAGGAAAATCGTCATTCGTCGTGAAATGTCTGTTTTATTCGTACAAACTTTTGTTAATTGTGGGAGTTCACTACAATCAAGCAAGGGAGAATCTAGGCCAATTTGAATGTGGTGGTGTACTGGTGCGATCAGCATGACTCGTTTCTACATCACTATCATAAGGCCTAATGCGGCAAACAGTTTGCCAAATGTTTGGGCAAGACAAGTCCCAATTGTTCAAAGAAAATGTACTCTCGCCTTATATCCAGCAGACGACTCGGTCAGTTCATCTTCTTGCAAATCGAAACATAAATCTAGGTAATTGCAGAGCATTAGCATCGTAAAATAATACTTTGAATAGTTATTTAAATTATTAACTTGAATAAATTTATTGAATAAACTAACAAATCACCGATAATTTTATATTTACTTTAAACAAAATACATATTATTTTACGTTAATAATATGTTCTGTCTGAAATAAAAAATTTAGCTTAGGACAACCTTGAGTCTTGGATAATCGTGGGTGTACTGATATTTCTAATAACATTTTAGTTTGTTTTAAAAAACGATGAGCTTGATAAAACTGGATTTTTTTAAAAACCTTTATACCTGTGTTGATGCTCTTGCAATGGAAATTTTGAATTAATTTGAGAAATGGAATGTTGGGATTTAATAGTTCCATTGCACCCCCATCCCCTTCCCCATAATAATGCATGACACTGCTGAAATAAACCTCCCGGGCGGTGCTCAATTTAGTGGCGGCCCCTGAGTTGCAACACATTAAACTACTATTAAGTAACTTAGGAAATAAGTTTTAGGGGCTCATTTATACTTCCTTTGCTTATCTTACATTATTAAGCTCGTATTACCAAAGTGTAAGGACGTCTGTCTGAAAAAATCAATGTAATAAGTTGCCATCAAAATATTTTTTGTAATATAAATGTACAAAATGGTAAATATTTGTGTATAATATGTTTTTATGAGTTTGTTTTGGATTTTAAATGTTTATTGCTATGGTTTCCTTTTTATTCTTATTTACAAAGGAGTAACTACAATGACAGTTCATTAGTTGTATGTGGTTGGGAAAGGTTTTACAATTTTATTATTAAGAGGATTGGTCTGTATGTAGCATTTTAAAAGTACTGCTAAAATCATTTGTCTATAACTATTCACACAATCTGATTTTTGAATTGTTTTGAGCGCTATGTTATTATGAGAAATACAATATGCTATGGCAAATTCATTATGTTTCAGTATATTTTCTGTCCTACTACCAACAAATTTACGCTTTATCTTTTAACAACGGGTGATACCACCATGATAGCTGCAGAAAATTGTATGCAAAGGTTGACGTTAAGTAGATAACTCCTGGTACTAGAGGTAGGTCCAGGGGGATCCCCCCAACCAAAAAAAAACCAATTTTTGTTTTAAAATTTCAGGCTGTAATGGAAGTTTGAACAACTCCTAATAGTTTAATTTACTCGGTAATCCGATGCTGCTGAGACACCAGCTCTCTGAACAATCCTTCAGTTCTGATTTTTTTTCTAAGTTCCTTCAGTATAAGAAATTTAGCATCTTTCAAGTCATGGTTTCACTGTCTTTATTTAATTCATTTAAGTAGCCAGTACACTTTGCGCATGTACACTATCGCTGGGATAGGATGATTGCGAGTGTGAGGTACAGTACAAGGTGTGCCATATCCACATGATGTATACTCTCACACTCGCCTGGTCTTGCCCTGTCCTGGCGAGAATTTACTTGTGCCAAAAGCAATGTCAGCTGCAAATGTGCAAATACATAGCACATTTGCAATAGCGTTGATGTAATAGAATTTTGATATAAGGTACCACTCATGTAAAGTGATACACAGTTTTAGGAAGGTAAACAAACAAAAGATAGTCACTGACGTTTACCTGTTTAAATTTATCTAATACAGGTAGGCCTGATTGAATTTAGAATTGAGGTTATCCTCAATGTTAAAAGACATTTGTTATACAAACTGTTCTTGAGAGTTAATAAACTAAAACTAAATAATATCATGTTTGTGATAAAACAATTTTTTCATTGAAAATATGGCCTAAATTAACTAGTGTATACCCTTCAAAATGTCTTCTATTGAAAATACTATGTGAATTGATTACCTGTTAAAATTGATCTAATACAGATAGGTCTGATTGAATTTAGAATTGAGGTTATCCTAAATGTTTAAAGACATTTGTCATACGAACTGTACTTGAGAGTTAATAGACTAGCCAAAATAATATTATGTTTGTGTTAAACATAT
Source organism: Flexamia atlantica (assembly GCA_035578135.1). Taxonomy (NCBI): domain Eukaryota; kingdom Metazoa; phylum Arthropoda; class Insecta; order Hemiptera; family Cicadellidae; genus Flexamia; species Flexamia atlantica. Next base: position 35,515,612 of record JAQJVK010000002.1, read on the forward strand.
TTTTCATTGAAAATATTTTTTATTGATGTATTGGTTAACTAGTGTAAACCCTTCAAAATGTCTTTTTATTGAAAATACTACCTAAATCAATCAATGTTAACCTCTCATGTACAAATAATCACCAATATCATAAAATTAAAAACTTATAGATTGTTTTATACTATTTTCGGTAATCAAACATTTTTGGCAATCCAACAACCTCCGTACCGTAGGAGTCAGAATAAAGATGGTCAACTGTATTTCTTTCATACCCATACAATTACCCAGAATCCAAGCAGTAGTACTAACCCTGACCCAAGAATTGCCAGATTGGTGGGAAAGTGCTCAATAATATCTTGAGATTTTATATGGGTATTGGGGGGGGGGGGGCAGGAGTAATGTCCTGAGAATTCGGACATAATTCGTGTGGGGGGGAGCAGTAAAGTTGACACAGAGATTTTATTCGTGGAATGATTGAAAAAGGGCAGTAATGTGTCCTGAGATTACACACTATGGTTTAGGCGCTGAGATGTGGATCAAGTTGGTTTGTGGCCCCCTTATAGACAATTTCAGATCTGCACAAAAAAACCCACCTTGACTGAAAGGAAAAAAGTGTTGTGAAAAACTTATGGTCAAATTCAATGTAGTAAACACACCTAACATAAATAGGTTTAACAATGCTAGTTTAGATTATGAAAAAATGGCAGGAATAAATTTGTGAATGAGAAGTACATGAAAGTCAATTGTACGCTAAAAGGCCCTGTGTACGCTGATGGCGACTTTACTCGCCACGATTAGAGTAGCAGCTACTAATTGATATGTGTGACACAGTAAGTAATGGTGACTAGCACTTGCCGGCGAGTACCAGTTGTCTTTTGGGGCGAGTAGTCGCTAATAGCCGACCTTGAAAGTCATAAAAGTCACATGTTTTACTCGCCGGCAATCAAAAACTACCCCAGTGGCTAGATGAAATAGGGTGTGTTTTAGTAATTGCGTCTTTGTTTTCAGATATGGTTTGGAATGTGCTAGACAAGTGTTTTAGTTTATTATTGATTATTTCGAATATTGTAAGATGACAGAGTGTTTGTAGTGATCAAGGAACCAGACCATTTCATTTTTAAATATTTACAGAAAGTTCGAGTGTTTGTGGGACATTAAGTCTGCAGTTTATTTAAAAAGAGATCTAAAAACAGGCATTCCAGGAGTTCATTAATGAGAGCCTGGAAGCCTCCATTCTTAATCCCACAGATGACATTTCCTCGGAACAGTAATTCCACACAACCAAACTGAAGTAGCTGCTACAATTCAATGTGTGGCTCCAAGTGTTTTAAAGCCCCCGAGCTGTAGTGTTGACTAAAGTAGTGGCGAGTAAATTCGCCGTGTGTAACAGAGCCTTAATTGCTGGTAAACTAAGCCTCAGGAGTAATTAAAAAGATGTGAGTCGCCGTAATAAACCAATCGCGAATTCGGTGAACGAAAAAAGAAACTTTGCAAAAGATTTATATCCTACTTTTCATGTTGGGTAAAGAATGTTTCAGGAGCTAAATTTTCCGGATAGTCTGTATTTTTCATATTCTGAGTAAGGGTTACCCTGAGTAGGCTAATCAATGTATGTTGTGCATGTCTTTAGACTGCCTTAAAACAGAAGTTCATATAGTTCTAATTTTTAAATGCTTTCCTTTTCCCTTGCACCCCACTTGTGAATCAAACCTTTTCCTCTATTTTTTTCCTTATACTAGGTGTTTCTTACTAGTCTTCTTCAATGAGACAGAGACGTCCCCCCAGCTGTAATGACCCCACCCCTTTCAATCCTAGTTTGCTTGTGGCTGCCCTCCTTAACCTAAATACTGGATCTGCCCCTTCCTGGCAAGGCATTGTACCAAGAAATTTTATAAGATTCTTTTTATTTTCACGTTATATTAAGGGAGTGAGCAAACTTGGCAACTCTAGTGGAAGCAGAGTTTATGTGTGGCTCTCGTTAGATAAAAATGCATCCACTGTGCTGCATGTTTGAAAAGAATAAATTTGAATGGAATCTGCACATACATGTTAAACCAAACAAACACAGGTTGGGTTTCTACCTGTTATCAGAATTGTTTTATTTTTTTAAATTGAATTTGTGAGACAAAAGTAACCCAGGAAGCTTGATTTGTAATATCAAACTCAGCATAAAATTGACAAATCAAAAGGAATTATATAAAATAAAAATATATTATTAAACTATATTACAAAATAAAGTACAAATTCTTAATCTTCTTCTTCCTCCTGCATCGCAAATAAATGTCTCCTAGGCGTCCCTCCTTTGCCATCAGCCAGATAAAACACTCTGGTTTTCTCTCCCCCGACATCTGTCTGTGTGCCTCGTGAGAAAGAATCTGAGTATTTTAGTGGTTCTGTGAAGACTGACCGTCGAACGCTGAGCTGCTGTTCTAGCAGCAAAGCCTCCAGTTGCATGTTGTATTTTTTTATTTCCAAGCACTCCAACTGAAGTTCCATTATCCTACTTCTTCTCTTCTTTTCAGCAGGATCGAAGTTTGCCTCCTTCTGTTTCTTATTTCCTGGAAACAGTAAAAAGCTATTTACAAAAGTATATTATGTTGCTGACCTGGTAAGTATTATTTTTCTGATCAAGCTTGATAGCTATAAGGGAAATTTCTGCATTTTCCTGTTATATTTAATGTGCTGAACAACATACTAAAAGTTCCGAATATCAAATATTTTCGACCGAATATTTACGTTAAGGGTTATTCGTTCAAATGAGATCATATTTTAAATCGCAGCATGTAAGTAAAACCCTGTCGCAGCAAACCTGTATAATCAAAATTACCAAGCTTTTTTAGCACCTATTCAATAATTAGTAGAATGTAATCAAAAAAGATTTTATTTCATTGTTTTCTTGATTTTATTTACTCATTTCCTTACTTTCTACCTCTCCTCCCTGTATTCATCTTATTTAATTATTAATAGCATTATAACATGTCAAAACACTTGTTGAGATCTTGGTAGACTCAAAATTAAAAACTGAGGTAAAAAAAAACACTCAAAGCTTTTGTAGCAGTAGGGTAGTTGTAATTTTCCCGAACAGTAGGGTAGTTGTATTAATAACTTAACTAATATTAGTAGAACTCCAGTTTATACATTTTATTATTAACTAGAGTTGTGCGGTAGTATATGTTTGGATCAGATTAGATAATACCGGATTTGGATATTTAGGGCATAATTAGTGGCTTAAAGTTTTCTTATAAGCCTAAGGTAATTCCAAGGAACTACAACATTAATCCCAATGTGAAAGGTAAGGTTTGCCTTGATGACTTGAGTTGATGATTTGTGATATATTGTTTCTAATATAGGTCACATATCAATCACTAAAGTATGCAAAGGTACAACTAATGGATTGTTAAGGATTTATAAATTTAATGATTTCCCTTAAGCATAGGTAATATTCAAAATTGAATAAGCTTATTAGGCCTATAGAAATTTCAGGATTAGGCTATTTAAAAATTCATTTTCCACTGCAACCTAAATTTGTTCACTTTTAGGCCTTTGTATCCCTTTGTTCTTTTCCTTTTAATGAATCAATAAATTATTAGATCGGGGACAAGGCTTAAGCGATTAGACCAAAAAATGAAATATAAAACTTGGTTCACCAATTACTTCATATTTGAAGAAAGCCTTACAATTTTATTTGTTCATTAATGCCTGACAACAAAGATTTTGACTATCCTAAAGTAATACTATAAAATAATAATAAAGTCAGAGCAGTAAACTTAACCAAAATTTCAAGATAATTTTCAAAGGTTGTAGTTTTAAGGCTTGGCCGTTTAATCACAACAAAGTTTATTTGTATTACAGAATAAACAGCAAGCAAACTCATGAATTATTGTCATAGGCGAAAGTTGTCAAACCAGCATTGAACTGTTGTCTAAAATGTCCGTTTTAATCACGTATTGTTAATGAACATGCTCCGTTTGATACGTCAGATTAATATTTCAACAAAGTAAAACCTATTTTTGATCGTTCAACGTTTTTATTTCTACTTAATTGCTTAGCTGAAAAATAAAGAAATCTGGCGTGAAACAAAGACGCGATACTACGTTCTCGAGCTATTGACAACTAATAAGTTTTAAAGCAGACGACGATTACAACGACAACGACATTCGAAAACAAATTGAGATAAAAGACAAACAATGAACAGGTCCGCCAACTCTTTGCCAGTCCAAAATTACTGTTAAGTTATCAATTCCATTCTATCAAAATTAGAAGCGATGGTGATCCCGGATTCAGCCTAAGATATTTATGGCCTAAAGTAGTCGTACGAAACACCAACACGACTGTTTATGGGGTATTTACGGGATATTTCGTTTTGGCAATTGACGATGATTCGACGACTCTGGACACTATCGGTCATTGGTGAACTCTGATTGGTCATTGCAATTCTCTCTTATACCAACTGATGTTTCGTCGGTATCGGATACTGGTCGATTCAGAACTAATAAAGGATGGACTATTATTTGTTAAATGATTTAATGCTGTGATGCAAGAATTTATCTTACGAAAAAATCGTTGTTGCGTCTGGTATTGTGCAGTACTAACTCTTATCGTATTCAACTATATCGATCTAATCATAGTGAGTCGCAATATCAGCAACCGAAATACATCGCTTGATGCATATACCACTGTAATCGAATCATGCTGAGGCATTGTTCAAACCACGATCGCAACCGTCTTTCAAAGCGTCGTTTTTGCGATGTCAGTATTATTGTACAGCAGCTATTCATCTGTCATCTGCCCACGTAAGTACGTAACTGTTTCTAATGTTGTAAAAAATGGATTCGTAGTTGTTTGTAACTACAAAAACGCTCTTTTATTTTGACAGGGTGTCTACCAAATTTCATATATGAAATTCCCGACTTTTCCCGACAATTAAAAAAAATTCCCGACCATAGGAAACATGACCATTGCTTCTATAACGAATATTGAGAACGATATTTTGTAAATAAATACATTTAGACGCCTACAATGCAAGCGAAAGATCGCCAAAAGATGAGCAAGATGACCGCGATAAGTCCAATAGATTTTCCAGCCGTAATGCAACCGAGATTTCCGATTGCGGAAAGAACGAGCGATTTTCGGGCCGCGGTGTGACCAAGAGATTCTCCGGCCGTGGTATAAACGACCGAGATTTGACAGCCACGATGCGACAGAGAGATTTGCCGGTCGCAATACGCTCGAATCATGTAACGGCTATGAAAAGACTAAGCGATACAATACAATCAAGAAACAATCGGCCACCCGACAACCGAAAAACAAGCGAAAGATTTCTGGCTGCAATAAGTCCAAAAGATTTGCCAGGCATGTTGTAAATTACAATATCTCTGGCCTTGAAAAAAATTAGCGATTTTCTTGTCGCAATATGACCAAGAGATATAACGGCCACTAAAAGAGCAAGGAACTCGTCAGCCGCGAATCGACCAAAAAATATTTCATTTCTAAAACGAGTGAGCGACTTTCTGGCCACAATATGACCGAGGTCTAATGGCCGCGAAATGAGTAAGGTTCTCATCGGCTGTGATGCAACCAAGAGATTTGCCTGTCGCAAAACAAGTGAAAGATTTTCTGATCGCAAAAATTATAGACCGAAAATCTTGCCGGACACGGTATAAATGATAGATATCAAATCAAATCAAATCAAATCAAAAATATCTTTATTCATATCGCACATAATAGTACAGAATGGTGTCAATCAACATTACATTGAGTCTTATAACTAAGCATCTAAAAATAATTTTTCTTGACTTTACAATAACTTAACTTCCGTCCGCAAAAAGATCGAGCGATTTTCTTATCGCAATACGACCGAGAAACGTGACGGCCACGAAAAGAGCAAAAAATTTGTCTACCACGAGACGACCGAAAAATGTTTTGGTCTCAAAATGAGTGAGCGATTTTCTGGCCGCAATGCAACCTTGAGGTCTAACACTCGCGAAAAGAGGGATGAAGTCATCGGCCGAGATGCGACCAAGAGATTAGCCGGCCGCCAAACAAGCGGAAGATTTCTGGCCGCAATAAAAGCGAAAGATGTGATGGCCGCGAGTAGTAGAGAAACAGGAATTGACAAACATGAGAGGTGCGAGGAGGTGCGACCCTATTCCAGGACATCTTCGATCCCATTTCAGGACGTCCCATTTTAGGACAAGTTCCGTCCCAAATCAGGACATTTAGGTGTGACCCTATTTCAGGACGCTTTTCATCCCATTTCAGGACGTCCCATTCCAGGACAAGTTCCGTCCCAAATCAGGACATTTAGGTATGATCCTATTTCACGACGCTTTGGATCCCATTTCAGGACGTCCCATTCCAGGACAAGTTCCATCCCAAATCAGAACATTTGACCCAACACCATAACAAGTCCACACTTATAAAAAATAAAATAATTAAATAAATTGCATTTTTTATACCCTAAGCCTCTTAGCCTCTTTAACATATATATCCTAACAGACCTTGACAAAAAAATCAATTTATAACGCTTTAAAACATAATTAACATTTCTTACGGGTTATTTTATCTCCCTCAAACGTCCAACAATCCTCTAGATTAACTTTAATTCCTATAGTATCACCGATATTATCCAAAACATCCAACTCACCAATGTCCATTAAAGCATCAAACACAAACTCGTCACTCCCTAAAATTCTAACTGACTTCGGATCATTAGGGTCAAATTTAGTTCCATCAGCTGTAATAACCTCCCCGATCGACTTGGAAATAGCAGCCTCGTGAATCGCATGCAATTCTTTTAAATACTCTTCATCCACAAGGTTCTTTTTACCCACTTCTTCCGGACGCATTCTTATTAACTTACGTTCAAAACATGTTGTTGGATTCGTCCGCAAGTACAAGGTAATATCTTTAACACCGCCCTCATCAAATGCAGTCTTACGCGGATCGACATACTTATTACTTAGATCCGTTAAAATTTGAACCTCAGCGGGCGTCATAAACTTTTTGTAATGTTCATTAAAAACATGTCTTACAGTGAACGCAGAGCGCTCTTTAATCACGATATAACCCTTCTTCGCATATTCAACGGCTCTCTTATCGCACTCCGTCATATACATTAACGCGTTAGCTTGAAAAGTGAAGGCCCATCTATCGATATCTTTATACAAGAGGTCTAATAAATTCGTACCGTGAAAATCCCGCCATGCGCCGACTGGCTCTTGTATGTGTACGGTTTTAAACCCTAGGTTTTTAAACCGATCAAACAAGCCTGTGGCAAAAGTAGTTTTACCCGCACCGATATTTCCTTCCAGAGTAATAATCATGTTATGAGACTCCATTTTATTCATCTATATAGTATATCATTTAAATTCCAACCGAGTTTTTTATTAAACCGATTTGCAGAAATATATTTCAGACGTAAAAAAAATAAAAAAATAAAAAATAAATTAAATAATTAAAATCATCGTATGTAATTAAAAATTCATTACACACCGGTCGAACCGAATCCATTACTTCCGCGTTCCGTATTCCGCATATCGATTCCACCGTCTACCGGCACATCGTTTCTATAAACCTCCAATATTAACTGAGCGATTCGATCACCTCTTTTAACGATGAAATCATCATCCGAATGGTTAAACAACAACACACGCAAATCGCCTGTATAATCAAAGTCTATCACGCCGGCGCCCACGTCGATGAAATGCTTAGCAGCTAAGCCACTTCGAGGTGCTACTCTACCGTAACATCCGCGGGGAAATTGAAAAGACAAGTCCGTCTTTATCAACTGTTTACCGCGACCGGGTACTACATAGTCATAAGCGCTTTTCAAATCGCAACCGGCCGCGTCCGGTGAACCTCTGACGGGTGGTGAGGCGAACTCTGACAATTTGAAATATTTAAAAGTGACAGACTCCATTTTTGTTACCTATATATTACATTCGCTTATATTCGCACTACATAAATTATTAAGCTGTTGTGCAAAAATATATTTCAGGAACGAGAAAAAAAATTAAATCATAAATAAAATAACAAGTATAATCAAATAATAATAACGAATATTCAATCTCTCACAAACTTGATATCGTGTTTAAACTTATCATTCAACAATGGGATCTTTCCATGGTACACCACATACAACGGTTGGTCCGATTTCAATAGCGCGTTTATATTTTTCGTAGTCATTCTCTCGTTCCAACTCTCGGGTAGTTGAAACCGCACATCATCACATGTAACCAAAACTCTAAGACCATAAGCATAATGAATTCTTTCTATGCTATTGACCAAATATTTTTTATCGATTTCTAAATCACTTATCTTCGCGAAAGAATTACCATTCACTTCGTCGAGGATATCTTTATAATAATCCTTTTCCATTTCCATCTTTCTTCCGTCTATATATAAAAATATATTTTCATAGTCGAATAAAAAAATGAGAGCGTTTCAAAAGATGTAATAAATCATCGCTTTTGACGAAAACTAATTCATATTTAATTCCGACTCATCGACTAGTTTTAAATAAATGATATAATCGGGCAGAGCGTTTTGCAGGGGAACGTAGTTTTCATCCGTCAGATAAATGTTGATTTCTCTTATCGTCTGCGTGTTAGGTTTGAGCGGTATGTAATTTAAAACGGACGGTTTCTCGTAAATTTTATCTCTGTGTTCTCGCGGACTCGAGTGATACAACAACGAGGAGAAATCGTGTCTGTGCCGATGCTCCGCGTGATTGACATACGAATGTTCGACTAAATCGCAATGCACTTCGATCATGTGGAACGGTCTGATTTGTAATTTACTTTCCTCCTCATATATTGATAAAATCTTGTTCGCTGTAAACTGTAATTCGAATAAGGTTTCATCTTTTTTCAATTCATCAAATCCGAGAAACCGTCGCAGCTCGTTGTTTATATGGAACTTGACTGGAGATTTGATACATATCTTAGACTGTGGGTCTCGAAAAATCTTAAACTTTTCCACATCTATCGCCGGTGTAAACTTATTAATCCTCATGAATTCCCTGATTTCTCTCTGCATGGTTTTCAAATCCCAAAATTCCGCTTTAAAAGTTAGTGTAGGACGACTTATCTCCCCCATATAAAAAGTAATTGAAGCCTCCTCGTTCAAGTTATAAAAATAGTTATGAAATGAAAACCCCGTGAGCGCTAGATAATAACGCACGTCCTCTTTCAAGTGTATGGGGTTTTCGAGCTTCAATTGCAAATGCGGACTCTGACCCGTCAATCTGAAATACACCATTTCTCTATATATACTTTTTTAAATTGCGGTTAAGATTATTTATTAAGAGCGTGGGAGAAAAAAAAAATTATTCGAACCATCTCAAAAATGTGTATTTATCGTTTTGTAAAGCACGTTCTATCGTATTGAAATCCTGTCCTCTGGAAAAACGTCGCAATACCTCCAAACATAAATGACCGCATATCGGGGGATCGTCATAATTTTGATATCTCATATGATTATAAAAAATACCTTTAGTCATGTTTAGATATTTCTCCAATTCTAAAGGTGGAGGCGCCTCACCGAACGAACAATTATATGACATAATTACCTTTTTTCGTATAACAAGTCCAATGCGTGCCGCCCGACTCCAGATCACCTAGATTAATAATAGCATACTCGTTTTTGCGCGGCTTGTCGGGTAAACACTCTCGCATAAAAACACCACGGAAATTGTTGATTTTCAACTTGTTGGCCCATGTCTCCAGTTCGGACATGGTCAGCGGAACTAGTTATTTTTATCCTCTCTAATATCTTTAAGAGTCTTATGCAATTTTCTGCTTACACGTTTCTCCAGACCGGCTCCGGTTTTATCTTTATTAATCAATTCGTCCAGTTCATTGTCTATTAAATTTTTCAACCACGGCACGAAATCATTCTTCAACACAGGCGCCACTTTATTCTTTATCAGAGGTGAGGCGAATTTCTTAAAATACGGAATATTGTTTTCAGCCAGTTCTAAAACTTCCTTCAGAAGACCTCCATCGATCATTTCCTTCAACTGTGAATAATCAAAAATCAACCGTGTCCCTCTATTGTTTTTCAACGCTTTTTCCACTTGTTTGTTTTGATCACCGTCGAGTGACACTTCGGTATTACCATTTTTTAATTGATCTTTTGTTAAAGTAAGCACTGCGCGTTTAAGCTTCTTATGAGCTATCCGCAGCTTATTCAGTTGACCTTTGGTCAAATTTATTTTCCTCTTATGATTCCCCATTATCTATGTATAAAAATTAATATTTTGAATTCATATAAAAAATTAAAACTTGCCAAATGATTGATATTTTTTTCCATCGAACGAAAATTTAATTTCATTAATATAAGAGATGAATTCTTACTGTCGCACGTGTAAAACACAGACCGCGTCAGAGAACATGAAAATTGTGAAAACGAAAAATAAAAGATGGTTGGCGAGTTCCGATTGCGCGGTCTGCGGCGGCGTTAAAAACTCGTTTATCAAAGAGCCGCCCGAAGTGGTGGAGGCGAAAGAACTGCACAAACCGGTAGTGAAAAAATTTATAAAACGCAGGATAATCATGAAAGGTCTGGATAATCTGTGGGCCGCGGATCTGCTCATCATGAAACAATTCGCCAGAGAGAACAACTGGTACAAATACATCTTAAACGTGATAGACTGTTTTAGCAAATTCGTCTGGTCCGAACCGTTGAAGAAAAAAGACGGCGCAGTAGTGACGGCCGCTTTTGAGAGGATAATAGAGAGAGCGAAAAAGGACGGTCACACTACGCCCGAACTGCTGCACACGGATAAGGGGACAGAGTTTAAAAATAAACCTTTTAACGACATGCTCAAAAAACATGGCATAAAAATGTACCATACGGAGAGCGAGGAAAAGTCGGCGATAATCGAGAGATACCACAGGACGTTAAACGATAAATTCAGAGTCAAATTCCAAGTGAGAAACTCGCACAAATGGTACGACGTCTTACAAGAGCTCACCGACGAATACAACAAACACGATTACCACAGCACGATAAAAATGCGTCCGGCCGATGTCAATAAGAGCAACGAGTCCGATCTGTTGAAAATGTATCAGGAGCTCGAAAGTGAAGTGCCGCGTAAAAAACCGAAATTCGACGTCGGAGACAGAGTCCGTATAACAGCGAGTAAAGTCGTATTTAGAAATAAATATAAACAAAACTGGACTAGCGAAATTTTTGTAATCGCGCAAGTTTTAAACACCAAACCCGTCACGTACAAAATCGAGGCTCTAGACGGTGAAGAAGTAATCGGTGGTTTTTACGAGAGGGAACTGCAAAAGACGGAGTTTTGATTATTTAAAAAAAAACACTTAAAAATATAGACCCCTTAAAACTACAGGTCCTCGTAATTGTTTATTTTTAGACCCGTGGTTTTGTAATATAAGCCTTACTAAGCTTTTATCGCTCGAAAACGGTTGGGACACAAATCGTGTCCCACCCTGTTTTAGGAGGTCCCACCCCCTAAAACGGGGTGGGACCCAAATCGGGTCCCACCTAAATCAGTCCAAAAATGTTGATTTTTCATTAGCTTTCAAACCCGTCTGCTGTAGATGGTTTAATTTTTCATTACCACCTAACCCCACCTGCACGTCCTAATTTGGGGCTGTTATTCATAATATCAACTTATCCTAGTTTAGGACTTAACACATCCTAATTTAGGACCGTTATTTATAATATCAACTTATCCTAATTTAGGACTTAACCGTAAAAGCAAATGTATAAAAATTCACGATGACGATTTCGACCTGATTAACCTCGTTAAAAAAACATTGTCGGAAGTGATGTTGTGGTGAAATAAATACGTTTCCGATCGTACGAACTATATAATTTATTTTTTTATTTTTTTCGATCGTAATAAAAACATTAACGTTCGATCGGTTGTTTTTTCTATAGTAGGTACGAAATGAATAACAATAATAATATGGATATTGCGAGTGATGAGATTTCCGACGAAAGTTCTTCATCGTCTTATAATTCTGATGTGTCCAACACAGATGGGGATTACATGGACGATATCGCGAGTAAATTCATTTTTAAAAATCAAAAGGTTACAGTGATTTTCGATGATGACGATAACTCGTGGTTTAAGGGTAAAGATGTGGCTGAAATATTAGGATATTCCAATCTGAAGAAGGTCTTACAAACGCACGTTAACGATCGTTATAAGAGAAATCTGGCCGATTTAGTTGGGCCCCAATTTGGGTCCCACCCCTTATCACATAATAAAAGCTTAGAAGTATACATATCCGAGCCCGGATTATACGAATTAATATTTTCATCGAGGTTACCATCGGCGAATGACTTTAAACGTTGGGTCTTCGAAGACGTTTTGCCTTCCATCCGTAAATACGGTGAGTACAAACTCAAAAATAAAATTGTAACGCTCATGGAATCGATCGATCATATGGAAAATGAAAATCGTCGTTTAAACAATACGATACAAAACATGAAACCTAAAGTAGCTTGTATGCCTCAAAAATCGAACCTAAGACACGTCTTTGCCGTATTTAAACGATATTCTTATGCAGACGGTATTTATACATACTACTGTGTAAGAACTGAAGATCGGTATTTTTCTACGGTTTATAAAAAGAAAATCGATGAAGGTTATTTACTTTTGTTTTACAAAGATGAAGTGCCGAACAGTATAAACGTTTTGAACTGTGTAAAAGATATCATGAGATACCGCAATATATCCTATAAATCACGCAATAATGTTGTAATCACGCCGTATAATTTCATAGAATTAGTAGAAGAATTCTTCAAAGATTTGAGAAAATAAATAGTAAACATTTTCCCATCCTAATAAATTCTTATTTCTCGTAATTTATTTTATTTCTTTTCTTAACCGGTGCATTATTTTTTTCCTCATAGAGAGTGATGGATATAGTTCCGTATTACGAAGAAAAGATCGAAGATAACCTTCTACCTCAACCATTACGTTGTCTGATAGTAGGCTCCTCGGGCTGTGGAAAAACAAATTTGTTGTTGAATTTTATTTATAATCCGCGCGGTCTCGTGTTTAGAAATTTATATGTGTTCAGTAAGTCTATAGAACAGCCGGCTTATGTAGAATTACGCGAAAAGTACATAGATGCTGAAAACAAGTTGAATAAGAAGATAGCATACTTTTTTAACAATTGTGAAGATTTACCTCCACTGGACGGGTGCGAGAAAAACTCCCTCGTGGTGTTCGACGACTGTTTGATGGAAAAACAAGAAGCGATAAAAGACTACTTCATCAGAGGTAGACATAAAAAACTGTCCTGCGTCTACCTCAGTCAGAGCTACGGTAAAGTCGACATGCAAGTGATACGGAACAACGTCAACCTGCTATGCGTCTTCAAACAAAACAAACACTACACGAAACGTATTTATGACGATTTCGTAGGATCGGACATGACGATTGATGAATTCGAAAAGATGTGTCAAAAGTGTTGGAGCGAACCGTTCGGATTTTTGACAATAAACACCGCTAAGAAAGCGCACAACGGAAAATACATGTTCAAGTTAAAAGACGAGTTAAACGATGTTATCGAACGATAATCGATGTGTATGCATCGTTTTTAATAAACGATTCATATACGTTATTTTCTAAGATCAATGTATATGAATCGTTTTATTTTTAAAAACAAAGTATATGCATCGTTTTTAATAATCGATTCGTAAACGATATTTTCTAAGATCAATGTATATGAATCGTTTTATTTTTAAAAACAAAGTATATGCATCGTTTTTAATAATCGATTTGTAAACGTTATATTTTATAAAAACAACATGTATGCATCGTTTTAGATTTTTATTTAAATTTATTTTTTTCTTTATTTTGAAAAGCGAAACTGTGAACCCGAAACCTATATATATAGATAATATAATGAAGAGGAAAAGCGATGATAAGGAGATCATCGGCACGCTGGTGAAAAAACAGAAGATGGCCGATAAGATGTGGCCGGACGATGCCGACGTACGAATGGCTAAAAAATATGAAAAGTTACAAGAAAAATGGTTAGAAGACAGTAAGAAAAATCAGATACGCGAAGCTGAGGAAAGGAGAAAGCTTTTCAGTTCACACCCTGTGTTAGTAAATGCCAAACCGAAAGAACAATTGTTAGCGCCTCCTCCTCACCGTGAAAACAAACCGATTACCGTCGCGGAGGCTAAGAGGTTGGATAAATTGGAAGATCGATTAAAGAGTGAATTCGACACGTCTAGAAGAGCGGAAGTCGAAAAGGTTCGCGAACAAGAGAAGCTACACGAACCCGTAGTTAAAGCTATAAAAGAACAGACGGAAACTTTAAAGACAGAGAAAAAACCCCGTGTCATTTTGAGAAGACCCATCCCCACTGTCGGACAGTTCAGACCTAGAACGTCGAGCACACCCGGTAGACCTGTAGGTAAAGTGGACAAAACACTTGGTAGACCGGTAGATAAAGCGGACGAAACGATAACTCCAATCGAGGACCCAGACGTATTCGATGCGTCTACAGTTTTATCACCGGCGCAAACTTCGCAGGAATTACAGAATCGTTCTATCCGCGAATTCACTGAAAACGAGGAAATTGGTGATATCGCAAAGCAATACCTCTCGAACTGTAACGATATGAGTTTCGGCGTTTATTACGATTTCGCGAATAGCAAACTCGCGATCGGATCGCAAACCATATCCATCGAAAACAACGATATCATACTGGAGAGAACTATGGACAGATACGTAGGTACCGAGGGACTGTGGTCACTCTTGACTAGAGCGGAGATCCACGGTGTACAATCCACAGCCGCGGTCGGTACGACACCGAAGGAGAGACTCATAAGTATAGGCGCGTTCACTTCTCAGGACTTTGAAAAATATAAAGATATTTTAATCAAAACACACGCTCTACATCATAACAACGATCCCACCTCACCCAGACCCAAGGCGAGCGGTGGTTGGAAATGGAAGAATTTAATAAGTGACATATGGAAAGAACTCAAACAAAAGCCGTCTTCGTCCGGCAAAGGTCTACTCGTGGATACGAACAACCCCGTGGAATATAAATATATAGACGATTATGACGAGTTGTCGGAGAGAATAAAGTTTATACAAGCCGAGGAGGAAGCGGGAAATAATAATTTTAATAACGAAAAAATCGGGATCGTCAAGTTTATAAATAACGAGATCGAAAAACTGATCACTCGGCCGGAAGGTGCTAAACACATAAGACGATGTTTGTCAGCGTTAAAGGAAAATAATGTTAAAGGTGGTGAATTGTCGAATGGTGCGGATTTTAAGGTTCATGTGAATAAATTAGGTTTGGCATCGGATAGGAAGAAATATATGCGCATGTTCAGTAGGAGATGAATATTTTATTTATCCGACAATTTTAAAAGTATATTTTTTATTAAGTTTAAATCGTGTTTTTATTTTTTTTATTCGAAACTAAAAACTTAAAATCTAAATATAGATATGGAAAAGTATTACGAGGAAGCGTCTGATAAGATAGAGCGGTACGAATTCAATACCATCCAACCGGTGACCAATTTAAATTTCAATTCACCGAATAAGTTTACGACATTCTATTTTGACCATGGAGACGCGTTTTATGACAGGAAGATATTTTATCACATACAGGGGGAAGTAGTGAAAAAAGCGGATGATGCGAAGTATGACGCGGCGGATCCTATCAAGTTGATCGATAATTTCCCGGCATTTTTGTTTAAGAGAATCGAATTAAAAAATCACAATCAATTGATAGACTGTGTTGATGAAGTCGGTATCACAAGTACAATTAAAGCTCTAACAACTTATAGTAAATCGGGTGAGAGCACTCATTATACGATGGGATTCAAATCTAAATTCGAAAAAGGGGTGGGTGGGTTCGAAGCTTATGGCCCGTTGTCACATCTGGGTCTTGGGTTTTTCGACGCTCTGAGATATCCGATATTCAAAGGAGGTTTTGAAATAATTTTTACAAGAAACGAAGATGATGACGCGATATACCGTTGGAAGGAGGGTACTGGCGCTAACGAAAAAACCGCGGCCGAGGCGAAGATAAAAATCACGAGTTTCGTGTTAAAAGTACCCTTAGTCGATTATGAAGGAATAAAAAAATTACCACTCATACAAGGACTAAAACGATTGAGTGATAAGGGCGATTTAACATACAGGTATTACCAGTGGCAGTGCATAGAAAAAAACTTTGTGTCGGGGTCTTCATATAGTTTCGACATATCCAACATGTACCGGAATATATCCAACCCGCTGTTTATAATCATAGGTTTACAGACCAGCCGTAAAAACAATCAAGAGAAGGATCCGAGCCGATTCAACGCTGTAAACATAAAAAACTACCACGTTATAATCAACGGACAACGGTATCCGAAGGAGGAGCAAAATTTGGCGATAAATAATAAACATTATAGTATTTTATACGTGAGTTATTGCTCAATCAGGCAGGTGTTATTCGGAGATGAAGATGTTTATTTAAACGATGTCGATTTTGTAGACAAGTATCCGTTGTTGGTAGTCGACACGCATCACCACCCGTTCTCCACGGATAGTAAAAGAAAAGATATTCAAATAAAATTGGACTTTACTAACGCCGTCGCCAGTCCGGTGGCGGATCAGGGGACCACAGCGTACGTGGTAGTTGTATCGGAGATCGGCTTCACTTACGATTTGGAAAGGAATTTAATTAGAATGTTTTGAGATGTATATATATTTTTGAAAAAATAAACTCTACGATATAAAGGGTTAGAAAATCATTAAATATTTTTTTTTTAATTAACATATATCTTACCTTAGAATTTGAAGATGAATTTTTTTCTTTTTTAAGTGTCGGTGGGTATTAGTGGAAAGCCCTATCACTACGGCAAAGTTCCCACCTTCGACAGGGAACTTCTTTATGACGAAACATAATTATCGTCATACGTTATGAGAGAAACATGGAAATCCTAAAATAGGACCCTTTCTGTTGGACAGGGGTCCTAAAATGGGGTGGGACCCATATTGGGGCCCACCTAAAAACTATTCAAAAATGAGTCATTTTATAGGTTTTTAGAGAAAAAAACTCATATTTTCTAGTCAAAGTCTAGTACTGAATTTATGTCTTTGTTTTTAATAAATTTTTTTTTATCAATTATAAAATTTACAATTCGAAGAGGAAAAAAATAGTTTATCCATGATAAAATCGATAATTCAAAGGGGGTAACGATTCGTTACCCCTTTATAAGGAGGAAAAAAAAATAATATTTTTAGTAATGATCGAAATATGTCATGTATAAGTATTTAAAATATAAACAAACTCGTACCTTCTAATCCATGTCCAGTGCGGCATTCGCTTCGATATTAATCAGATGCTTGATAGGGATATTGTAGTGGCCCCAGGGAAGAGTCTCCACGCCGTCTTCACAGATAAATCTCTTATCATCAGAGGGGGAGAGGGCTATCTTGCGCTGTTTGATCGAATATAAATCATGGTGTTTGCTTCTAATGGTGTTCATGGTCTTCTTTATCACTTCTTTATCAAACAAACAGTTTTTATAGTCTTTTATCGACAGAAAGTCAACGACATTCTTTTTTATCCCCTTAGCTTTTTTAATCCCCTCACCTTTTTCTTTTTTATCCCCCTTCTTCTTATTCTTCTTCTTCTCCTCCTCCCTCTTCTTCCTCTCCCCCTCAGAGTCGTAGGCGTACATTTTCGAACGTAACCCGACGAACTCATTCATAACATCACCGGCCAGTTCGTCTTTCCATTTGCCAATTACTTTTTTATTCACACGCGGCATGTTATAGGGGTTATCCGCTTTGTAATCGCTGGTATCGAAGTGGTCGATCATACTTTTTATATCCTCATAAATATCTTTTGTTTTGACGCTATAAGTCAGGCTGTCCGTGTCAGTGTACTGAACTCTGGCTTTATCACCGTATTTCGGTCTCATGACATTGTAATGAAAGTCATAAACGGCTATCTTCGAAATATCTAATATTGACATGCCTACGTAGATCGGTTTATTAAAGTATAATCTGGTTTTACCCATATGCACGGCCGCCAATGTCTCTGCGAAGACGGTGACTGATTTAAAGTTCGGTCTGGCCACTAATTTGTCAATTTGCCTGTCGTGCGTGGCCAGACATACGTCTACGTGCTTACGTATGTTCTCCATCGTTTTACCAAACACCGCGTTATTCATCAGTTTATAAAAATCTTTCTCAAACTCGTTGGTCGCTTTTGTCCTCATATCGGTGTTCATATCGATATATTCTTTCAACCATGCCGATTGGCGGAATTTAATGCCCCTGTGGATCTTTTTTAACTCCATGCCCAATGATAAATAGAGCTGTAGGTTTTGGTAGTGCACCACGTATTTATCTTTATCGTATAAAGTCGTTAAAAGCTTTCTCTGATTCGAACCGGGAGGGCATCTGTTTTCTGGTGCTAACGGGAGGTCTTTGTGGGAGTCGTGTAATTTCCTGGGGTATTTCAAATCTACTTCCAATATAAAACCATATGCAGATTCGTTGTCGATCCAATTTCCATCTTGCAGATCACTTTCGATATCTCGTAATTCATCTTCACCCACCCAATTAAAATCGCTCTGAGGTAAATACTTCGACATGGCCCATCCGTACAAATTATTTACATCCAAATAAATGAGATACTCTTTGGGCTTTTCAGGATCGTAATCTGGTAAATATCTGTTATTGGCTCTAGTATATCTGTGGGAGCACTGAGAAATTCCGCCGCGAATGCCCTTGGTGATCATAAGTTCCATGTCGGGATCAGTCAATAACTCGAGAGCAACACCGGTCTTTTTTAACATGGCGTCCCAAGCCAGACCGGGACTCGTAAAATACCAAGCGGGATCGAGTTTGTAAGTGTCCATGCACACTTCACGGAAGTTTTCAACTATGTCGGCCAATAGCAGTGTGTCGGTTTTGTTGTACAAAAGCGTGTATTCCTTCATATTTTTAATCTCAAATTCATTCCACACTTTACGCGCGTGCTCGTAATCTTCATCTTCAACAGTTGTCTTATTCAATTCGTTATCAAAATTTTTTTGGGAAGGCAGAGACGGGTAGTCGAATTTTTCCATACTATCCATAAAATCGTAGGGAAAGATGCCTTTTCTCAAAACTAAATCTAACTTGTCGTTTTCGAAAAACTTTGCTACGTGTTTGAATTTATCTCTGGTCAGGTTCTTCGCGAGATTTTCTAAGCTGTAGTTCATAAATCTAAATGAGTCTAAAAATCTCAAGTTTACTCCACCCTCTACTTTGAGTTCAAAAGATATATATATCGTTCTTCAGTCGTGGCTAAGACCGCTATCTTGTTCTGTTCGAATCCCAATAACTTGACGAACAGATGAGCATCGTAATTACTCAAGTTGTGGACAAAGATGGGTAAAAAGTGCGGTTTTCTAAAATTCAAATTGCACGAGTTGTGCGCCACCCCTCTGAATTTACCAGTCAAATGGTCATGGTCAAAAACACGTTTGTCAGTCTTCTTAGGGTCTTTTTTATTTACTTCAAACACTTTTTCACATATATGGCAAATATTAACACCATTAATCTTCGTTTCATAATCTTCTTTAGTTATATTCATGGGTTTTGCGGCCTCTCTACTATATAAATTTTCCAAGTCTCGCGATATCTGAGTTATGGTTTCTACAAAAGTTTTTGCTGTGTCGGGACCGAAGCTCTCATGATATAAATCAAACGGGATATCATAATCATCGTCAGCGGTGGTTATATATAAAGAAAAACTGGCGGCTTCGTGCGATTGATACTTTTTCGTATACGACTCTTTTTCATCGGTTGGAGTGGGCTCATTTTCATCGGTTGGAGTGGGCTTATTTTCATCGGTTTCATCTGAGACCGGTTTCAATATACATTCAAAATCAACATAGCCGACAAAAGGAACTTTCATTTTTCTATATTTATTTTTAAAATTAATAAAAGGAGGGGACCCGTTTTTATCTACTTCAGGCATCACAATTTTCACAGGGTCTTGGCCGACACAAATTCTTTATGTTTCTCTAGCTTGGATTCTTCTTTGAATTCCGTCAGACAGCGATTACAAATATGCGATTCAACAGTGTTTGGCTCTCTACAGACCGCCTTGTGATCGTTTAATAATTTCTTTTTGCCGAAAGACAGCAGGCAGCGATCACAAATATATTTTTTACCATGAAACTTTGATAACTGCGAACTCACTAATCTGCTCATATTCTTTATCCAACAATAGTGGGTGTTTTTGTTCTCGTCTTTCAAATAAAAAAGATTAACATGCCGGTTGGGGATTTCATTTTTAGTTACGTACAGGGGATAAATATCATAAGTGTCGTCATCATCTCTTTTCTTCGGTTCAACGGGGAAATCTTCAAAATTATCTCTGTCCCTAATCGTTTTCATTATCTCGCACGTATAAATATTGACTGATAATCCGGCTCGTTTCTCAAATTTTGATATAATACTCGCTTTTAGTGGGACGGGAAATGGAATATCTTTTAAAGCCTCATCAAATTCATGTTCGTATTGTCTGTAATGGTGAATTCTACGGGGTTGATTCCGCCAATCAACAGGGTGTAGTGCAGAAAGAATTGACCAGAGGAAACATTTTTGATCATCATTTTTAACATTTAAAATTGCTCTCTTTAACACAATTTCTTTCGGTAGAGGGATATAACTTGACCCCCCACGGAACGGGTTATAACGGTTAATATGAAGCTCTAATTCATCGATGCTATATAATGACCAGCCCGAACCGCGGTTTTGAAAATCTTCCATTTCTTTAATAAGTTTTTCTTTAGCGTCATCAAAATACCCCGACAAATCTGTACTCGAGAGTATAACTGCGTTTTTAGTTTTAAAATTAAATTCAGCAATCTCTTCTGCTTTCGAATAATCCATATACAACACCATTCTTGTTTTAAGATCCGCCTCATTACGATGCTCATTAATTTTATTTACGATAACATCTTTCAAACTACTCAAAAACAGTATCGGATCTTTCATAGCATTTTTATTCTTAACGGTATAAACATTTAAACGTCCGTTGAAAGCTGTTCGGGACAGTTCAATTTCCGGTTCATGAGGGGGAGACGAACCTTTTACATAACCGACAATTTTACTCACGGCTTTACCAAAAATATTTAAAATAGGTGTATCAAGCCGCGGTCGTTTAGCGGGAGGGGGGCTTGCATCATCATCATCAACAACACCTCCACGGTTCGAAATTAATTCAGGCTTTTCGTGGGTTTTCAAGTGGTAGCTCAAATTACTTTTTCTTATCAATTTACTACATCGGGGGCATTTAGTTTTATAATCAATACTTGCTTTTTTCTTAATGGGGGATTTTTGGTTTCGAACTGACACTTCGCATCTACTAGTACTAGGTTCCGATATATCTTGAACCAATATTCCGTCCCTACTCCTCTTATTGACGTTAGATTCCAACGACTTTGAAGGTTGATCCAGAACCCCCATTTCTCCACTACTACTACATATTTTCAGATGACGACTGAAGTTTTGACTTTTAATTTTCTTGTTGCATTTATCACACGTTTTAACTGGATAACGTGCGCTAACATCTTTATTAGGGTTCTTCGGGCATATTTTTAGATGATGAGAAATATGGGACTTAGCGATAGCTTTGTCGCAGAATTCGCAGTTAACTCTCAACGATTCCATTTTTATAAAACCTACAATAGAAAATAATAATTATAATACAAATAAATAATTTAAAAACTCTCAGGAAATTTGAATAATTAAATATTTGGTTTTGTTAAATCCAAAAAGATAAATGGTTTAAAAAGAACCATATTTATTTTTTAACTATAAACGTGAAATCCTAGTTTGGGATGGAAGTAGTCCCGGAATAAGACCGGAGTGGGATGGAAGACGTCCTGGAATAGGATAACACAACCGTCCTGGAATAGAATCGAAGGTGTCCTGGAATGGGACGTCCTGAAATGGGATAGAAGTAGTCCTGGAATAAGACGTCCTAGAGTGGGATGGAAGGCGTCCTGGAATAGGATAACACAACCATCCTAGAATAGGATCGAAGGTGTCCTGGAATGGGACGTCCTGAAATGGGATCGAAGATGTCCTGGAATAGGGTCGCACCTCCTCGCACCTCTCATGTTTGTCAATTCCTGTTTCTCTACTACTGCCGCGAAAAGAGCGACAGATGTGACGACCGCAAAGAGAGCGAGATATCTGATGGCCCCAATGTGACCGAGAGGTTTGCTGACCCCGAAACGACTGAGGAATTTGCCGGCCGGGTTATAGATATTCTGGCCTCCATGTGGCCAATAGATGTGATAGCCACGAAAAGAGCCCATGATTTTAAGGTAGCAATACTAACGAGAGATGTGTCGGCTTGTAAAGAGCAAGACCTTCGGTTGCGTAAAGAGCGAAAGACTTGTCGGCCGCGTAAAGAGCGAGAGACTTGTCGGCCGCGTACAGAGCGAGATACTTGTCAGCCACGTAGAGCGAGACTTGTCGGCCGCGAAAGAGCGAGACTTGTCGGCCGCGTAAAGAGCGAGACTTGTCAGCCGCGTAAAGAGCGAGAGACTCCGAGTACAGGCCGTAGGGACTCGTCGGCCATGTAAAGACCGAGAGACTTGATGGCTGCGTAAAGAGCGAGTCTTGTCAGCTGCGTAAAGAGCAAGACTTGTCAGCAGCATATAGAGCGAGAGACTTGTCAGCCGCGTAAAGAGCAAGAAACTTGTCGGCCGCGTAAAGAGTGAGTCTTGTCGGCCGCGAAACGAGCGAGCGTTTTTACAGCTGTTTGAGGACCAAGAAACTTGCGGCAGCGGAATAAGCGACAGCTTTTATGGTCGTGATATAGCTTAAAATTTGTCCGCCGCGATTCGTTCGAGAGATCTGCCGGCCGAGACAATGACAATAACGAAGAAATTGGCTATTTCGTTTTGTTTTATCGCCAAATTCGAATTTTCCGACCAAGAGTTGAAATTCATTACGTTTTCCCGACCTTACAAAATCCCCAACATTTTCCCGAATTTCCGACTGAGAGACACCCTGTTTGAAAATGGGTATGTTTTCACTTTTGATTTTATGTCGGTCATTTAAATATTCGGTTCGGTCATCAAACTTCTTTTGAAATCTCAAGTCAAATAGAATATCACGATATTTGATTTAAAAAAGTTTGAAGTTTGAATACTCGCACGCCCCTAATTTTTATAAAATTTATTTCTAGAAAAGAAAATCTCAGGTTCCGAATATAATAAAAAGTTCATTCTGGTATTAGATCGTCACTCAAGAAATAATTGGCTTTCACACAAGCTACTGATGGTATAAATCAGATACATTTCAGGTGAATCATAATCCTTTATTTAGTATAAAATTTATTTATTTACAAAATTCATCTTTAGATTAACCCTTAGACATACCAATTTTTTTATTCCTCAAGTTTTTTTTTCATTAGCACCATTGAATTCAGCTCGAAAAAAACAAACAATTTGGTTTTTGAATCACTGATCTATGTCCATTGGTTACCGAGATATTGAAAGTGATAAACACAGTACGTTGTCCCAATGTTATCCTTATAGGAAACTTAAGTAAAATTGTATTGGCTATGCCAAATTAGGAAGTACCCTACTTTACCTTGACCATGAAAACCTAGTTTTTGGGAATTTTTTGACAGATATGGGCTTTTTCAATGAACTAAACAAGTCAGACAGCCAAATTAGAAAATAATTTTGTTACTTCACCTCGGTGGTCATGGGCCTCTTCTTCATAAGCCTCTACTTGATCTCCTTCATGACCTTCGTTAGCTTCAGTGACAATAGCTTCCCCATCTTCCCCAATGACATTGATTATTAAACCTTCCAAGCCTCCAATGTCTGATAGTTTTGCTTTTTGTATATCAAAAGAAGATTTAGGCCTATTCTGTTCCTCTCTCTGAAAAAAAAACATTTCCAATGACAACATCAAAATCAATAAATATCAAAAATATAAAAAGAAGTATTGAAAAGAATAATCTGAAATAAAAGGTTCAAAATGGAAATTTTAAAAAATACTTTACTATTGCTATACTTTTTGAAGTTAAAGTAGGTAGGCCTACTAGTAGGCCTATTGCCAATCAATCTTTCTGAAATTTTCCAGTAAAATTTTTGTTGTTGATTGACTGAGGGCCTTCAAGCAGTCCAAAATGATGTAGGCCTATTATGATATAGTGAGGTAAATGGTAGGCAGGCATATTACAGTATACTATTACCTAGATTCTATACCTTGACTTTTAGTTTATGGCGTATCAAGACGACACAGCAAATCCACCGCTATAATTAATTTATCAGTCATACAAGATACAAGATCTTTATTTTCAGAAAAGATACAAATTATTAGCCTAAATTAAGCAAAACCGTATGCTCTGATTCGTCATACTTAACATTTACACAAGTATCACCCTCCGTTGACAATCAATTGATACATTCATAGTCACTGAAAATTGCAAACAGTTAACAGCAATTAGTACACTGAGCATTGTCTATCTGCCAAAATTCATCGATTGTGTACAATGCCGGGTCCAAAAGAAACTTTTTTAATTTGCATTTGAATTTTTTAGTAGGAAATTCTTTGAGATTTGTGGGTAGCTTATTACAGAGTTTCAGGCCAAAAGTTAAATTTGCCAGCAGTCAGGGCTGGATTTAGGCATGGGCCACATGGGCCTGGACCCAGGGCGGCAAATTTTGAAGGTCGGTTAAAAATATTCTAAAATAATGTAGAGCGTTTTATGCAGGGTTATTGTTTTCACTCAGATTTATACACTAATTAAAACAATAAAAAGTCAGAAGAAAAGTTTTTACTACATTAAATAATTTTTTATATCAGACTACACTATTATTATGTGTAATGCGTCACTGCGCGGAAGGGCGGCAGTCGATAGTGAGTCGGGTACGAAAGCTTATTTTTTTTGGCCTGGGCGCTGGCGCTAAATCGTTCATTATTCGGTGTGGTGGTGGAATTGAATCATAAGAAGGAGGGGGCGGGGAGGGCAATATGAGTTTTGTTAAAAATATAATGCGAAATGACGGCCGCGAAATGTCCGAGAGTTTTACCGACAGTTTTACAGCTGAGAGGTCGCGTTACCACCAAGAGACTAACGATTACGTCCACAATGGTACAACCAAGATTACCGGCTACGATACAGTTGTTAGATATTGTTGCGAAATGACCTTTGGAATTTCCCCGACCGCTGCAAATTCTAAAGATTTGTTTTGTTTTGTGATACAACCAAGATTCGTCGGCTGCAAATAATCGAGGTATTTGTCAGCCACGAAACGACCTAGATATATGTGTGCCAACCACTGTAAAAACATCCGATTTTTTGGCCACAACATGGCCAATATATGAGCGAGACTTCTCATCTGCAATGCGACCAAGAGATCTGCCGGCGGCGTTACAAGCAGGCAGTTCCCGGCCGCAAAACGAGCGAGCAATTTTTTTACTTGCGAGACGAGTGTGCGAGTTTCTGGCCATAATACAACCGAGAGATGTGAGGGCCACGGAGAGACAAGCTTGACAGCCATAATGCGATAGAGATTTTCGAGATTTTTCGGGTGCCATGCTACCGAGAGATTTGCTGGCCGCAAAACGAGCGAGCGATTTTGCAGTCACAATACGACCTAGAGATTTTCCAGCCGTGACGTACACGACTGATTTCCGGCCACGATATTGCCGAAATATTTGTTTGTTGCGATTTGCCAGCTGCGTTGACGATACCAATTATGAAAACGGCTATATTCGTTTCGCTTTAACTCAAGTGTAAAAATTCCCAAACAGATTTGAATTCATTCATTCATTCATTTTTTTCCGACTTTTAGCGAATTTCTCCTATGGGGAAGAAGCTATTACCGTAGGTCTCACTCATAACTTTTTGTTATAAGGCCCCCAGATACCAAGTTTCATTAAAATTTATATAACTGCAAATTATTTATTCAAGCGTTTGAAATTTGCTGGGCAAGCAAGTCTGCTGCATCGGGGTTTTGCTCGAATTGCAAAACATTTACAAGGATTTGACGGCCATGATACAACCGAGAGACTCTCTCGATAAGGAAACGGCCGAGATAACATAAGGCTGAACAATCCACAAACTGGTAGCCACCAACTGGCCGAGAGATGATTGCGGCGAAACAATCGAGAAAATTTCAGAACGCGGCAATGCGATCAAGAGAGTTTTGGGCCACAAATTAAATATATCATTCCAGTCTTGTTAACAAATTGTTAATATTGGATATTATAAAAAATACCACAATATTTATATTATTTTATTTTTTGAGGCCTTTTGCGAGCTGGCATCAGCAGACATATACACAAACACAAATATTGATGTGTTTTTAATGTTGAAAGAAATTCAGGTTTAGCTAAATTATAATCCCAGTCCCTAATTATTGGACGGACCTAGTGCCCCCGCCCCAGTTACGCTTATGATTAGGAAATTGTCATGGTTGGGAGGAGGGGCGGCGAAATCCTTTGGGCCCATGGGCGGCAAAATCGTAAATCTGGCCCTGCCAGCAGTGTCTGTCGCCTTATACAGTAGAGTCACACAAACCCGGTCTAATGTGGACCGAACGATGTCCGGGTTTGTGAAAATTCCGAGTTATCGGGAAATGAGTAAAAGTAAGAAAAAATAAGAACAATTTCTGTTATTTCTACACAAACTCATTTATTTATTGCATAGTAAAAAATACAAGAACTACATTATCAGTTATAAAAAACCTTAAAGAAAAACCAAACTGTTTTATATGTGTCACACCATGCTCTGTCCTTGAATCTCAATGCACTTTATTGCTCTGGCAGGCTTTCCGAGTTATCCAGAATTCCGGGTTATCGAAGTCCGGGTTTGCGGGACTCTACTGTATTATGTTTTTTAATGCAAATATTGTTTCTACCCCTTGTTTCATATGGATAAAGGTCATGATTGGATTGGAAAAAAATATTTAATTTAATATGAATTAATACTTTATAAATAATAGCGCACGGAACAGTTAGAATTTCTAAATTTTTAAATGCATCCTTACATGAGTCTCTGATATCCAATCCCGCTATACACCTCACTGCTTTCTTTTGGAGTAAAAGACGTTTTTTAATATTAAATTTTGTAGTGAAACCCCAAATCTCAATCCCATATGTTAAATTTGCATAAAAAAAGGAATAGGAAAATGATTTTAAAGTGTATTGATTATGATGATTTTAATTTTCTCAAGATAAAACAGATCTGGCCAATTTTTGACAAAGGTAAATACCCCCGTTGCAGCAGACCTGCATACTCAGCGAATTTCAAGTGCAAAAGAACATATTTCAATCCAACTTAGCGAGATTTGACATGTTTTTGTAAGCTCCATAAGAATAACATGGGGAATGAGTATGCAGGTTTGCTGCTCCAGGTATGTTTAAACTGGTTGGTTTTAATTCAATAATTAGTAGATCTGAACTAGAAGAAGCCATTTACCAAGTTTTATCAAGATATGTTGAGAAATAAGCGAAATAAAGAATTTTACTTATTTCCCATAAGGTTAACATTGAGACAACGTACTGTGTTTACCACTTTCAATATCTCGGTAACCAATGGACATAGAGCAGTGATTCAAATTACAAAGTTGTTTGTTTTTCTGAACTGAATTCAATGGTGCCAACAAAAATTTGATAAATTTTTTTTTCTATGTGAAAAACTCAAAAAACCCATTTTTGGGGGGGTTTATCCCCTTTTACCCCCCCTTCCGGTGGTCCGATCGGGCTGGTTTTCGAACTCATCCGAATAATTACTACTTTACACGCCTATGCCAAATTTCATTCCGATTGGACCATTTTTGCGAGCGCTATCGTGCTTACAGACACATATATATATATATATATATATATATATATATATATATATATATACAAATTTGAACGAATGGTGTTTTTGGTATCTGGGGGCACCAAAATGAAAAGTTATGATGGTCCCGCGCTTAGGTCTTACCATGAGACCTACGGTAATAGCTTCTTCCCTATAGGGGAAATTCGCTAAAAGGTTAAGGTTAAAGTTAAGGTTTTGATAAACATGGTCATTTCAATTGAGTTTATCATTCATCATGAGTCCCAAGAATTTTGTCTGAGAAACGGTGCTGATGATTTTGTCATCATCGACTGATAATTGAAATTCAAAATCACATTTTTTGTGTGAACTGAAATTTAAAAGAGCTGATTTACATGCATTTACACTCAGAAAATTTTCGTTAAAATAATGAATTATACAATTTGTTGAGGTATTTGTTAACATTTCTAAATTTTGCAAACTTTTATCCGAAAAAACCAAAGTTGTGTCATCAGAAAATGTAATAATTTTACCTGGTCCAGTGGTTCCAACATCATTTACATAGATTAAAAATAAAAGTGGACCAAGGATTGAACCTCGTGGAACACCCCATTTGATTTCGGAGTTGCTGAAAAAAAAATTCTTCACCATCAAATTTTATTGAAACAAATTGTGTCCTTTAGAGTATGTATGATTTTAGTAAATTAAGTGCTGTTCCTCTAATTCCATAGCTAACTTTCAAGTTTTTCAATTAAAATTTTTAAATTTAAACAATCCAAAGCTTTTTGCAGATCAAGAAATACCCCTACTGTATAAAATTCTTTTCTAAACCTTCCTCCACAAAATTCAATAAAAACTCTGACAATGCAGAAATTGTGGATTTTCCTTGTCGAAATCCATGTTGATTTTTTAACAAAATGTTTTTCTGTTCAAAAAATGTTAGAATTTGATTGTAAATAATCTTTTCAAATATTTTAGAACAAACCGGTAAAAGAGCCACGGGGCGGTAATTTTCAAGTAATTGGCTGGATCCTTTTAGCGAATTTCCCCTATAGGGAAGAAGCTATTACCGTAGGTCTCATGGTAAGACCTAAGCCCGAGACCGTGATAACTTTTCGTTTTGGGGCCACCAGAAGCAAAAAACACCATTCGTTCGAATTTTTATATATATATCTATCCATCTATCCATCTATCTATCTATCTATCTATCTATCTATATATATATATATATATATATATATATGTCTGTAAGCACGATAGCGGCCGTAAATATGGTCCGATCTTAATGAAATTTGGTGCAGACATGTAAAGTGGTAATCAATTGGACGAGTTCGTAAACCAGCCCGATCGGACCATCGGAAGGCGGGGTAAAGGGGGATAAACCCCCCCAAAAATGAGTTTTTTGAGTTTTTTACATAGAAGAATTAAATTACTCAAATTTTTGTTGGCACCATTGAATTCAGCTCAAAAAAACAAACAATATAGTATCTTGAATCATTGCTCTATCTCCATTGGTTACCGAGATATTGAAACTGGTAAACACAGTACGTTGTCCCTATGTTAACCTTATGGGGAATAAGTAAAATTCTATATCTTGCTTATTTCTCAACAAATCTTAATAAAACTTGGTCTGTGGCTTCATCTAGATGAGGTCTAATGTATTTTAGTCTAAAACCCCCGAAATTTCCATTTTTGTGGCAGCAAACCTGCATAATCATTCCCCATGTTATCCTTATGGGAAATAAAAAAATTCTATATCTTCCTTATTTTTTAACATTTCTTGATAAAACTTGGTATATGGCTTCTTATAGTCAAGATCTATTAAATAATGAATTAAAACCAACCAGTTTTAACATACCTGTTGCAGCAAACCTGCATACTCATTCCCCATGTTATTCTTAAGGAGATTACAAAAACATGTCAAATTTCGCTATGTTGCATTGAATTATGTTCTTTTGCATTTGAAATTCGCTGAGTATGCAGGTCTGCTGCAACTGGTGTATTATTTTCTTATAGATAGGTATTATATTTGCAATTTTCAAGTGATCCAGGAAGATACCAGATTCTAACATAGAATTAGCAATGTTCAACAAAGGCTCAACAATAACATGAATAACTGAATTGATTGTTTTTGTATTTATGCCATCCCATCCAGTCGATGAACTGTTTTTTAAATCCGTAACAATACCAATTATTTCTGCCTCACGGGCTGGTTTTAAGTATAAACTTTCTGTGGTTCTAAAACCTCTAAATATATAATTTAAATGTTTAGATATGATTACTTGCAAGTACTTGAGGTATTGTAGTATAAAAATTATTAAATTCCTCTGAAACTAGTCTAGGATCTTGTACAACAGTGTTATTTGCATTTAGGTTAATATTAGGACTAGTTTCACAATTTTTTCCGAGGTCTGAATTGATTAAATTCCATGTATCTTTGGTAATGTTATCTGAATTCCTAATTTTTTCTTCAAAGTACTCCTTTTTGCATTAACTAGGCCTAGTAGATTGTTGTAAAAAACTCAATGTTGGTTACACATTGTTTTCAACTGGTGAATTTGAGAATTAGTAGTAACCATAGACTCCAGAAAAATCCATTTATTTTTTGTGTCAACCACCTTTTTATTTTTCCAAGGAACATTTTTCTTTTCCTTTTTACCAATTTTAGCTTTTTCTCTAACAACAGGACAGCTAAGTTCGTAATAATAATGAAAAGTATTTAGAAAGTCATTGAATTTTTCATTAGTGTCAGTTGTGTTTATTTAACTATCCCAAGATTCATGTTTTAATAATAACTTAATATAGGCCTACGTATATTTTCTGGATGGGTGCTTCGAGATTTAGTATACTTTAAATTTTCTTTTGCTACTTCACTTGGTTTAATGTCTATTGCAACAGCATAATGATCTGATATACCAGCCTTAATTACAAAAGAATTTTGATCTTTAAAGAAAAGCTTATCATTTAATAAAATGTTATCAAGACAAGTACTAGAGATGGCAGTTACTCTGTTAGGTTCATCTATTATAGATCTTAGGCCAAATTCATTTAAAAATGTAACTTACTCTCATTATTGCTAGACTTAAGAGTGTCAATATTAAAATCTCCAATAAGCATAAAATTGTTACAAAATTCTTCTTGCATGGAATACGTTAAAAAAAGAAGCCCTATCTATAAAACTATCAACGCTTGACCCTGAAGGCCTATATACACACCCCTACTATTGTATAAATATCTCTGTCAAATTTTATTTTTATTATAGAAATTTCAAAAATATCCTGCTCACAAAAATCTGACAGATTTCAAATTTCAATGGACATGATTTTCTTAAAAATATTGCTGTACCGAGGGGGTGGTACAGAAAAAGAAAAAAAGCATTAGCAAGCACATATAAGCCGGATGAAAATGTAACCAGGTCCAAGACATTTGATTGAAGCCAATGTTCTGTAACAATTACTAGGTCCGGGCTTGAATCCATCTATAAAAATTTCCATTTGGTTTAGTTTTGAAGATAGACCTAGGGTATTCTGGTGAATTATTTTTAAAGAGGTTTTTTCATTACTTTTATGTTGTGTTAAATTATTATTTATAAACAAAATTTTCGGTTTGTTTATCTTGCCTAACAGTTACAGATCCAGACTGACCCACATGAGCCCACTTATCCTCAATGACATTATTGGGGTCAAAATCTGAAAAGGGTACAATTGCAAAGTAGGAAAAAACTAAAAAGTTAATACTTAGTATCTAAATGACAGTTACATTTTTTAATACTTTGAACCCTATAGAATATGAGAAAATATAAAGAAAGCACCATTTCCCATGTATGTCAATGGGAGAGGCAGTTTCATATCGGAAACTCCCATTTTTCGTAATAGAGGTCACACCCAGATAAATCAATATTACATAATGAAATAAAAGGGAAAACCCATTGTATTTAATATTTTTTGTTGCTCACATATACTGTTTTTAAATATATTACAGCCCTCTTACTTTTGATTGACCTATATCTTAATAATAGCTTAGAAAAGATGTAATTCACCAACAAATACAAGTTTTGGTCAGGTTTTTTAACCTCACAATGTGTTTACTCCATTCCATTGTCATGAAAATGATTGTGTACCAACTTGAAATTGTACTTAATTGACAAAATATAACCATTTATATATTTTTTGACCATACATATTTTTAAAGAAAAAATTTTAAATGTGACATTCTGCTACAACAAATGTGGTTGTGTATCAAAACGTTTCAACGATTAAATAAAGGCTTCATTACAAATGTCTAAAAATAGGCTTAGGCCTGAATAAGTTATAGTTTAGAGCATAAAAATAAAATTAAAAAAGAAAGAAAACCTGTTTACCCACATTAAATTCATTATATTTTTCAAAATGTATTAAATTGCTTTTTAAACTGCAGCAAAAATAGATGACCAAACGGAATTAAAAATCTTTTCATAAAAAAATTATTTGTCATAAATAAAAATGCTACTCACAAGTTAAATTTAAAAAAATATTATTAAGACACACTGTATTTTAATTAATTAAGTAACTTAATTAAAAAATTTTTAGAAACATTAAAAAAAAAAATTTGTTTCAACGTTGGACATGTTACATTTTGTATGTATCAAACATTTTAAACAAAGGTTAGGTGACAAACGTCAAAAAAGCTATGGACTTAATAAATTAATCTAAAATCTAAAGCATATAGGCCTACTACAAACTTAAAAACAATCAATCAAAAACTTTCACCCAAATTTGATTTTAAATATACATTAAAATACCTTTATCATTATTTTAAAAATTTATACCGTAAAAACAGAAACAAGGGCAAATACTCCTAAAAGAATAAGCTATGAAAAGAATATAAAGAATTTCTATCAGCTAATTTCAATTTCAGATTAAATAAAAGAATGTATAACAGTTGTAAAAAATTGCTTCTGGAACTAAAAATGCCCACACAATTCGATTTTCCCTGTTGGTGGCAACCCTGCATCATTATTTTCATAATTAATTAACACATTGTTTACTAATTCATTTTACTCTATTAAGTATTAAAATCGGCCGTAATAAAAAAAATACATCACCATTAAGAATAAGGTATATCAGTCAAATGGAAAAACCGGTCACAAAATGTAGCAGATCTCACGTTAAATTAACCAAAATTTGCGACCGTCGCTTCCCAGACCGACGCTACAATTTTGCTTGTTGTGTCTGCTAACCTCAAAATGGCGAACGCTATCGCTAGTGACGAATCGGCATTTGAAACCGGGCCGTATTAAGCACGAATTAAACGATTTACGATGGATAGCGATTTACTTTTGATTAAGAATAAATCATGTACCGATGCTACATCAAAAAATGAGACACGGCAATTTTAATGATCAAAACTATTTTCCTCCACGTCCAGATTCATTTCACACGACGAACTCCGACATCCGTCGTTGCTCGCCGCCATGATACTCCTGAATTAAACTCGTTGTCGGCTGCTACTAGCGCTAGTGTCGCTGTACGATGAGAAACAGACTACGTTACCGACGCTACTGCTGAAGGTGAGGACACGACTTTTAACCGAGCTCGGTGTCGTAATAATATAGTTTCATCCGTAATAAGCGCTATTTGATTATCTCCCTGTATCCGACAATATAAAAGTGGGTTTTATATTCACTTATTTGATTGGTGAACTTGTTTAAAACGTAGCTTTAGCGGTAAAACTGGGATTGGGGACACGTGACCGTCACTACTTTGGCCAGTTTTTTCTCAGTATTTTGCCCCAACCTCTTCTTAATTCATGATTTAAACAGCATAGACAATAAGATTAAGACCTAAACTTCCAAAATAAAACATTTTTAGCAATAATTACAGTAGGCTACATTATTTTTTTATGAAGGGACAGTGATTGTACCCTTTTCAGATTTTGACCCATTGACACTTTCACTCATATCCTTTTCCTTGACCATGTCAGAGAATGAGAGGGGGGCCAGGAGCGATATGTATGACGGGACTCAGATCACTAGCACTTGAACTGTTGACCTCTGCACTCGGAAGCTGCTCACTCACTACATTAGACACAGAAGGACGGTCGCTGCCGTGAAGCTGCTCTGCAGTGTCACTGTGATGATGAAATGGCTCCGCAGTGTCACTGTCATGATGAGATGGCTCCGCAATGTCGCTGTCATGATGAGGTGGCTCCGCAGCGTCGCTGTCATGATGAGGTGGCTCCGCAGTGTCGCTGTCATGATGAGGTGGCTCCGCAGTGTCGCTGTCATGATGAGGTGGCTCCGCAGTGTCGCTGTCATGATGAGGTGGCTCCGCAGTGCAAAAATTGGACAAACACCACATGTGTATTTATGTGTATTTGTCCAATTTGATGCCACCATGAAATACCTCAAGGTATTTTAAAATGGAGCCCAATAATTTTCAAATAATAATAACCCCACCTAAAAGATGTCTTTTAAAGAAAGAACTGCAACATAGTGTGTTAAAATTGCCATTTTGTAATTGGTTTCTGTTAAGTTTTAGTTTTATAAAAGTTTTGGTTGAATGTACTACTAGGCTTTAGAAGTGTTTGGTAACAACTCTGATGAGCAACACGTTTAATTAAATTAGCCAACATTGATGATCAAGAAATCATTTACCATCAATTATTCAACATACTAATTTCTAAGAAAACTGGGAACGATCTACCGATGAAGTTTGATGTATTGTTTGTTGGATAGAACTTGACATCTGATTCCATTGTATTTCAAATCGATTGTTTTGTTACCCTATGAAAATATATATTTAGCGATAGTATTTTATTACAAGATGGCGGACGGTGAGAAATAAGGTAGGTTGTTTAATTAGTTGGTTATAGTAACGTTTTAACTTTGATTTTAGCCAGCTTTATTATGTTTAATTTAATTTCAGTTTTATTATATATGTTTGGAATGTTTTATTATTCATAAGAAAATCGAATAATATAATTGACAATGGTTTCGGTAATTGTTTGTTATCGATGTTTCTTAATAACTGACGATTGTTGAGACTGTTCATTGGTTGATAGTTGGTATCGGATTACTGAAACCTAAACTGAGCACCGAAAACAAAACTGATCTTCGTCCATGTTAAATCATATTGGGAAGTTCAGTTACCAAACCTGGACAAAACGTATAGGGTAAACGATAAGTAGCATAAACATAACCTGTAAAGGCAGAAAATCAGATATGAAACTCGTACCGAGACATTAAATACATTGGAGTTAGATAGGAAAGTTTTCCTTAAGTTACTTTTCAATCAACTTTCCCATTTTTTTCCCAACAAAAATGTCCCTTTCCGACATGTCTCATTTTTCTTGAAAAGAGTTTACAGCAAGCTTCGAGCTTAAAGACTTAAAACAAAGTGTTAACTTATACTAGAATACCTACAATGAAGCGCAAGGGGGGGGGGGGGCTAGGGTAATTTGTATGCTAGTCATTCGCCAATGCAGGCCAACCCCACAAAGGCAGTCAGAAACACAAGAGGAATTCCAATATCTCCAAAGATTCATAGTTTTAGTGTCACTACCAGGCAGACAATCAAATACTTGCCAAGATGCAATAGTAGGACCTTGAGAACTATACTTTCTTGTTGGTTTTCATTTGTTTACACGAGGGACAAGATGCAAACGTTTCACTTACAGTATCTTATGCCTTTAGCTTAGAAAAAGAAAGTGAAAATTCCCTCCCTCTTACGCTTCATAATTGTATAATTCTACTTGCTACATGATTTGATTTTATCTTGAGCCCAATTCTGACACCAGAAATAAATCTGGCTTTTCACCTTATTACCGGGTCTTCATCTTTTACCCTAAGAAGGGATTGATGGCGTCATTTTTTCAAATACTACATATATACGTTGAGTTTTTTCACCAGAGAGAAAAAACTCTACCCCCCTCCGGCCCTCCTTCATCCACAAATTGGGCTGCACTTAGATGGGTGACACTGAAGGACCCTCCTTCCCCCTCCCGCCCAGTCTATGTGCCGTTTCCTTTTAGGCCTAGGACTAAATCTGGAAGAAGATGAAGCAAACCTAACTTACCTGATAAAATGGTCTTTCTCTGAAACAAGGCTTAGCTTCTGAAGGCCTATATCTCTTTATTTTAGGACTATCTTCATGGGCACCTTCAACATGAAAGTTTTCTTCTTGGCTTAGGCCTATCTTAATGTGAGGATGTTTCCTCACAACATGTTTCTTCAGGTTTGTAACTGTAGTTTTAAATGACAGTTTGGCATGGCAGATATTGCACATTGCAACATAGTTCTGTCTATCAAGCACTGAAAACGTTTCCCACACAACACTTCTCAGTGGTTTTCTTTTCCTCTCTCCAATCTCACAATCGCTTTGTTCATTGTCAGACATAGTGAAAAGTCACTAGGCCTAGGCCTATTAAACTATTTGGAATACTTGAGATTTTGAATTATTTGTTATTAATGTTTAGGAGCCATTTAAAATTAATGACCCAGATTAATAAATACAATGAGGTGCACTGACTGTAACTACAATCCACAAACCCTCCAAACCTCGCAGAATCCAACCTCAACAACCGTCACTGCAAATCAACAATCAACATTTTTTTCAACAAAACAAAACAAACCCGAGCAAGTTTTTCTTTTAAACGCAAACAGGCAGGATCGATAGAATTAACCGTAAAGCTTATTTTTAATCTATTCACTCAGATTAGATCTTAGGGATTTATATGCTTGCTTGCCATATATTTTAAGAATTTTTTGCCCAAATCTGTAACAGATATCATAGATAAAAACATCCTTTTTATCTATGCAGACATACACTATTGTTAGTCATAGTTTGATGTTTAATTTGTTTTACTGCTATTGATATTTCTGTTATGGGCCGTATGTAAATTATGTCATCGCTTTTTGGCCATTTTTGGGCGGTCCATTCCCTGCAATCATCCTACCGTCATAAACCGCCTGACCCCCCCCGAACCATTGAAAAATGACGTCATAGTGTCCAAACTCCTAAAATAATGCCAGGCCTCGGGGAAACAATACGTTTCTATTAATTATTGTGTTGTTTCTTTTATTGAACCACTCAACAAATAAAGAAAAATATTTAGAACAATCCACCGGTCTGACACTTAAATGGAGCCAAGTGGTAAGCTTATTGGAGCGGGTTAGTTCGATGCACTTTATTTAGATGGCGTTGTAAAAACATGACTTTCTTCTTCTTCACTGATTCAGCCAATCAGAACGACGATAACGATCTGCTAACTTCCCGTTCCGTTTCCCCTGATTTTCTGTCTCGACGCGACGTGTACACAACCATAACGAGTTGGAATTAATTTGAGTGTGGGAAAATACCTAAAGTACGTTTGCAGAAAGTTGTTCTAGTGTAAGTTGTTTCGCGAAATACTGTACTGTGTGATTCATGTTGTGCTTAAAGCTATTGATAGAAAATAAATACGCAGATGTTTACATAAAAGCACTTAGTAAAGATTAACTAAGTTAATTTTTATTAAGTGCTTTTATGTAAAGGAGTGATTTTTTTAAATTTTAATTTTGATGTCCCTGGTGTTTTTTCAATAGATAGACTCTTCTAGTACCATTCATGAGTATTTTATTCAAAGGTATATATCTGGGGCAATCTAGTTACAATATAATATTGCGTATTTCAATTGAGATTATATTTTTGTTTAAATTTAAGAATTAAAAAAGTCACGCCCGTCCTTTGTCCCTACACCTAAAACTTCAACTTTAAAGCTGCACCAAACCTTTTTAGATTTTTATTTTTAACCAAATGTACTTGTTTAGAAACAATCAAATATTTAAGTTCATAATATCCTCAAATATAATGTTATACAGTCTTTAGTTTTACGTTCTCTTGGCAAAGTAACCCTGTCCCTGGGAAGTTTTGTCACTACCGTCCATGCAAATTAAGGCGTTTCGGCTTGCGATATTGGCAACCCTGTGGCCATATTTTCAGTTTTTTGAGTTGCACTTATTGGAGCAGCAGGACTGTGTTTCTGCTCATGTTTCTGCACTTTATTTTGATGAAAAATAATCTATTTACTAAGATAAGTGTGAAATTTGAAATTCATAGGTGTCACATAACGTCCACAAGTTTTAGCTCATTCAGACCAGTTGAAAATGTTATGTTTGATTGATTTATGTTTGCTTGTATAATGGACAGGTTAGAAATATACTTTCAACCGACAAAGCCAGTTCTACCACACATGGGGAGCAAAATTTCTCAAAATGTCACACCCGTCCATGTCACGCCCGTCCATGATTCTGCCCCGCCCGTCCAGAATCTTAATTAAAACTTCTGGACGGTAGTGACTGAAACTACTTAAAGTTAACACATTTATAATCACTTGTATCTTTAATTAAAAATATGTTTCCTACTGGCTATTAGTTCTTGTGGTATATGATTTAAAAAGGAGTTTTGTGTTAAAAAAGTAAGAACTATGTAAGTCGATGTTAGCCTTAATTAAATTTAATAAAAAATATAAATTTAATTTAAATTTTTCACTGTAATATGTATTATTTTTATTAAATTACACTTATCAGTAGTTAAACCTCACTCCCATTCGCATAAGTCACATACCCGTCCAGTTTGCCTTATATTTTTGTCACGCCTGTCCATACTTGTCACTCCCGTCCAGTATACATGAACATTATAAAATATTAAAATAAAAATATAATTAGCTTTTTAATACTTCAAAATGAAGATATTAAACAGCAGAACATCATAAAAATGTTTTTTATCACATTGGGTACCTTGAGGTCACACCACCAAAGAAAAGTTGTTTTTTCTCCCCAAAATTACTGATTTTGTGCAATTTGTACCCAAAAGGTATTTTTTATGCTGTCAAAACCTTATGTGATATATTTTTTTAATAAAGTACCATCACTGAAACAAGTTGTATTCGTTACAACAACATTAAAACAACAGTTGATCTTTTTTTGCACCAAAGTCATGGACGGGCGTGACAACATTTTGTGTCTTTTAACAAAGAAATGCCAAACCAAAATGAAACATTCGAAATTAAGCTTTACAACGGTTTAGCAATGAAAGTAGATACTACAAGGTAATTAGTGAAATATAAAACAATAAGAAATTAAAACTTTTATTTCTGCAGAATAAAAAAACCGAAAATTAAAATTTAAAAAATTACTCAAAGATCTACGTATTTATTTTCTATCAATCGCTTTAAGCACAATAAGAATCACTCAGTACAGTATTTCGCGAAACAACTTGCACTAGCGGCA
This sequence comes from Flexamia atlantica, assembly GCA_035578135.1. Taxonomy (NCBI): domain Eukaryota; kingdom Metazoa; phylum Arthropoda; class Insecta; order Hemiptera; family Cicadellidae; genus Flexamia; species Flexamia atlantica. Next base: position 35,554,657 of record JAQJVK010000002.1, read on the forward strand.
AACGCACTTAATCTAAACAAACCGGTAAAGTCATTAAAATTGAAAGTCTAGCAAACAAAACAAGAAAACGAAAATATAAACAAAGCAGACGACGACGATCGATATGTCGCATCGACGACCATTGATATATCGCATCGATCTTTTTAGTTCGTAACACTTTATTCAGATAGCGCTGCTGTTCCCTTACCACCGAGTTAACATGGGAGTGCCATCTCTTTACGAAGTTCATTATTACTCTATGCTATGGCCGCACACTAAGAAATTTACCAAACCGATGTGATGGTTGTGACCTACCTATGGATCTTACCCATGCTTTAAATTGTAAAAAAGGAGGATTGATCAAACATGGGCATGATCAACATCGAGACTACTGTGCTGCGATAGCAAATATGGCCTGGAATGGGGCTGAAGTCGAACCTATTCTGAGAGAAGCTGACCCCGCAAACAATATGTGCCTGCTTTGCGAGCTGACTTTAAAGTAAATGGTATTTGGGAGGCTGAGAGGGTAGCGTTTTTTGATAATCGCATTGTTAATGCTGATGCTCCCACTTACGCCAACCAAGATTGGAGAACAACATCTCGAAACCATGCCATTCAGAAACACAATAAATATGATAAAGCTGCCGAGGACATCAGAGGAAGCTTCACACCTTTAATTTGTTCCACAGAAGGAGTCCCTCATAAAGAATATGAAGCGTTTCAGAGGAGAACAAGCGAGACCCTGGCTGTAAAATGGAGAAAACCATACTCCCAGATTATTGGATGGCTAAGAATCCAAAGCCAGCTTTCCATCATTCGAGCAGTTTCGCTTAGGCTTCGAGGAACAAGACGGAAAATTCGAGGCATTCCGTTTGAAGATGGTGCCGCACTTCCCCCATTGCTCTATTGAGCCTTTATTTTATTATTTTATATATATTATTAGTCCTACCAATATTAATTGATTTATATTAGGGAATTATCAATAAAATTATATGGACAATCATAATAGTTCTAATTGAAAAAATTAAAATCCGCCTTACCTATAATCAGCTTGTCGTTGTGCCGCAAGAATGACTTGGGCTAACTGTGCTCTCTCAATTAGAAAACTAGACCCTGTCGAAAGAGCTGGTAACCAGAATAAGAAGAATAACTGTAAATACCGGGCTCTATGTGCTAATTACACAAGACCCGGTATCGGAATAGTGAAACTCCTGTGACAGATCTCAATCCCTAATGAACCATTGATTTCGAAAAATAATTTTGAAAAGATGACAAAATAGACAAAAAACATAAACAAAAATATAAGCGCGTCCATTAACATATTTTGGAATTCAAGAGAACATTTTGCAGCCTTTGTTATATCAGCTTTATGTTCGACAGTATGAGAGCAAAAGACTTCGTCACACTTGTAAAACGATTGCACACCAAATGTAAAGTTCGTGTAATGTATGTCCAGCTACGGCCACTACACGCTACTAACCGTGTCATATGATATTTTAAACATATGATATTGGTAAACACAACATTTACAAGATGCGGTGTTTTAGAAAATGTTTTCAGAAAAGTACCCCTCTCACCACCGCACCTTACAACCAGCTGACTCAGTCATAGCCGGAGATATAGCGTGCGAAATTTCGCTCCTTATGATAAAAACTAATATTTTTTATTTGCATCAGCTGAACTTTCTGTCAATGTTCTGACTCTTTAGTGTCAATTTGAAGGCAGCAGTGTTTGTGTTTAAAAGCCATTTTCTGTAACTGAATGTCCATATAAAATCATGAAACGATGGACGCGGGTTCGTCCACTATCCAGCTTCTGGGCCTGCTCTCCATGTTATTGTCTCCCGGTAAGTCACTATGGTAATATTTTATAACCAAGATAAAATGATTAAAGAATAATAAACATGATTTATTTTCTATAGATGTTTTAAAAATGTCCGATGGACTAGCTAGGGGATATTTATCAGTGACATCAAACGCTGTTGTTTGAGACAAAACATTAAGGTACATTAAGTACGAATTTTGACTCTGTTCTGGTAATTGAAACGTTGTAGAACCTATTTAGGTTAAGTTAGGTTAGGTGCTTAGCACCTGGGACATTATAAGATGATAAGGTTATTTAGAGTAAGAAATAAAACCACAAATCTAGATTCAATTCTCTAATACAAAATATTTCTTTAAGTATGGTTTTAGAAGTAAAATTATGAAAATAAAATGCATTTTGTGTCAATAAATTTCAAAATTGTAGCATATTTCGCACATAATTATATTGAAAAAAGATTATTCTTCATAGCTCACATCACCTTTTTGTTTTCATCTGCCGTTTCAAATGTGAAAGTGTAGTATGTTAGTGTCATGTATTATTCTATAGTTTCATCCACGGTAACTAGAAACAATTTTCAGCTGTTGTGGGTTATACGTTATCAGTCGCAAAATATACAATACAAGTTTCCAACACAACTTGATTCAAACGTTGGTAATTAATTACTCCTGTAATCCAGCTACTTGGAGGTCACAAATTGTGGATAGTTATGAACGATAGCTTGTGGACGCGGTGTTCCTTAGTGGGGATTAACGTCCGCACTATTGAATACTACATAGGACCATCCTCATAATTAGACCAGTTCGTAAAACCGTTAACCGAGGAAATTGTGGTTCGGATTCCACGTTAATTAAACTGTAGGCCCCTTAGTTGTCATTGGCTGTTGGGCTATTAATTAACAGTTCTGTCTAAGGAACATGTCGGCCATAGTCAGTAACAAAACTACAAGATCGCGCCACATCCTTCACTCATCTGTCATTCATACTTTGCTTAAAATACCTACCTGGGTAGGTCGCCATTTTAAGTAATGTATCTAATGTATTTTCAGGTTAGGTTAGGCTGGCCTTGGTTTAAACTGCTTAGTAGCCTGGAAAAACTATATAAGATGAAAAGATCATTTTTTAGATTCAGAAAAAAAACTACCAATCTACCAATAAAATCGTTATTTCTCTGATAAAAAATATTGCTTGAAGTACGGTTTGAAAAAAAACAATGATAACATATACATATTGTGTCAATGAATAAGAAACATATGTAGCATGTTTCGCACACATTAAAAAATAATATATTAAAAATATATTATTTTTAACGTTTACAACAGCCTTTTTGTTTTTATCCGCCGTTTCAAATGTAAAAGTGTAGTATGTTAGTGTCATACATTATCATAGCTTCATCCACGTTAACTAGAAACAATTTTCCGTTATCGTGGGTTTAACATTAGGTATCAGTCGCAAAATATACAATACAAGTTTCCTATGTTCCATTAGGAGAGAGCCTCCGTTGTTATCACTGCAATTCCAAATCAGACCCTCGCTGCGAGGACGTGCTCGCGCTGGATACCGGGTATAAGGAGGAGTATACCACATCACTGGAACCGGTAGATTGTGACAGCACTTCTGACTATAGTAACTTGAAGCGTTTGGTAGCTTCGGGGAGCAAATATATATCGGCGAATTGCCTGAAGCTAGTTTATGACCGTGAGTATTGTTTTGAAAAGTGGCAATGAAGTGAAAAGCTAGAGAGAACGTATGTGTACTAATATGAGAGATGTAATATACTGGTTTTTGTCCTGCAATAATACAATATTTTGGCTGTTATATCATTTAAGATCGCAGACTTCTTTTAAGAAAAATACCTCAATGCCAGTCGATAATATTTAAGTTGTAGGCCTACTTTTTTAGAAAAAAATAAATATCGTCTTTATTATAGCTCTTTTATACCTGCTTCTATAAAACTCTTTTCTGTCCTTCATTCATCGGCTATATCTCCTGAACTAATTAACTTTTATCCTTTGGCATAATAAATCAATATAAAATACCCCCGTTGCAGCAGACCTGCACACTCAGCGAATTTGAAATGCGTTAACACATATTTCAATCCAACATGGCAAGGTATGTCATGTTATGTAAGCTCCCTAAAAATACTTCAATTTGAGTGGGTACCCAATTTTAGCCGCCATCTTGGATCCGCCATATTGGATCCAAAATTTTTTTTCAAACGTAAAAGTGGTGTTGTGATCCATCATTTCAAGCTAGATTTTCTCACTGATTACAATGCCGCAATCCGTTTTTTAATATCTCGATTGGTTCTCAAGATATGAGTACTTTTAATTAATTTATTCATATTCTACCAGTTTAAAAATTACAAATTGATAAAATATTGCTACACAACCTTAGAATATCGCTAGATAGTGACGAATAACCATCATCAGTCATTGTTGAGTTATTTCCACTTAACTTTCACCAATGTAAATTTTTGGCCGCCATCTTGAAATGAGATAAGTTATTTCAAATACGAAAATGGTATTGGGCGCGTTTAGCCGCAGTCACCGGTGGGTAATATACTAACCTATATTAAGTGAACGGTAGCGGTGGACGTACCACCTACCGACCATTGTTGTGCATCAACCGATGTTGTGTTTACGGTGGATTCGGTAAGTAACCGGTCATTTTTGATTGTCAAGATGCCGGTGGATTTGCCTATAAGTGACTATGGTAACCGGTTACCCACCGGTGACTGCGGCTGAACGCACACATTGTGACCCATATCATTTAAAACTAACTTTTTACTTCGAATTCAATGCCGCAACCCGTTAAAAATAACTTAGTTAAATAAAAAAAGTTAAAAAATAACTATTTAAGTAAAAAAATATATAATTCATTAAAAATAACTAAAATAATTAAAAAAAGTATCAGTAAAAAATTAACATAAAAATAAGTAGTTATGTAATAAGTAAGTTAAAAATTAACTTAGTTTTTCAAAAAGTCATGATTTTTACTAGAAATTTGTCAATATCTTGAAAACTAAACACAATAATTAAAAACGGGTTGCGGCATTGAATTCCGCGTAAAAAGCTAGTTTGAAAAAATGGGTCACAATACCATCTTCATATTACACATACATATATATGTATATACTTGTACATACTTGTAATATATGTGCTCATATATTCAAGGCCGCAATACAAATGCAGTTTTTACAGTATGGCCTTGATTGATTGCCGTTAACATTCATATGAAAACAAATATAACATTTCTAAACACTCATGATATATTTTGCAATCATCAGTTCCAGATGGGGCGTATGTTGTGCGGAGCTGCACTCCGTTCAAAGATACATGCGAGTCTAATAAACCTGTGATTAGTAAAGAACTTATGGAATTCGCCCAATTTTGCGGGGTTTGTGAGGGCGATGGCTGCAACTCAGTAACCTCAGTGAAGCCCTCTGTAGCAGCATCAGCGGCTCTTCCCTTGGCTGTTGTGTTAGTCATTGGTTAAATAAAAGTTTAAATTACACACCATTTTTATTGTTTGTGTGATTATATTAAGAAAAGTAAATAGAATATATAACCAAACTGGCAGTTCCCGTGGCTTCGCTCACGATAAAAATTATAGTTAACCTTGTTTTGACGAATCTGGAGGGACTGAATGAAAAAAGGTTATGTTAAGGAATATTTAATGTAAAGCTCTATTTACGTGCTATGGCGTGTGTAGGTTAAAAGAAAATAGTTATACTCGTATTACAGTAGACTCGTATCGGCAAGACCGATTTTAACGATAAATATGTCAATTTTAAGGTGTTTCTATGCATATTTGCCAATACGGCTCAGAATGGAATTGTCAAACAGGGCATCAAATAAGTAGTACAATAAAGAGCTGAATGTTCAGCAAACCTGCATACTCATTCCCCATGTAATTCTTATGGAGCTTACCAAAACATGTCAAATCTCGCTATGTTAGATTGAAATATGTTGTTTTGCATTTGAAATTCGCTGAGTATGCAGGTCTGCTGCAACGGGGGTATTTAAAAGGTTAATTGTGTAGTTTAGGTTATGTTATGAAGTTTTTAAAGCTCTAAAACATATTGCAGTTACCAGTTTTGTAATGTGGTTTATGATATCTCATAGTATTTTTTGAAGTTATATTAACCTGAGCAAATTTATTTTTGGATTTGGTGCATTCATAATGCCACCTATAATAGCCCGTTTGCTTAGGGCTGTATTTTAAGAACACCGTTACTAGGTGGATAAAAGCACCAAATTTGGCATTAAGGTACCTTAGGGTATACTAATCAATTTTAACTTAGGAGCCCTCACGAATTTTTAAGCATTTCCATACACGCACCATAATCCAAAATGGCCGACAAATACAGAAATATATATTGAAAAAATTTTATTTATGTGTATCCAAGCTAATATCTCCCAATATATCGATTTGGAACCACCACATTACTTGCTGAGTAGTAAATACTTCAATCTGATTGGGTATTAATTTTTAGCCGCCATCTTGGATCTGCCATATTGGATATCATGTCAATTTTTTGAACGTAAAGATGGCGTTGTGACACATCATTAAAGACTAGATTTTCACGCTGATTACAATGCTGAAATCCGTTTTTGAAAATATGCATTCCTTAAAAAGATATACTCAAATAAAAATGTATCCCTATACATTTCTTATGGGCGTTTTCTGACATATTTTAGCATTTTTAGCGAATTTCCCCTATAGGGATGAAGCTATTACCGTAGGTCTCATGGTAAGACCTAAGCCCGAGACCATGATAACTTTTCGTTTTGGGGCCACCAGAAGCAAAAAACACCATTCGTTCGAATTTTTATATATCTATATATCTATCTATCTATCTATCTATCTATATATATATATATATATATATATATATATATATATATATATATATATGTGTGTGTCTGTAAGCACGATAGCGGCCGTAAATATGGTCCGATTTTAATGAAATTTGGTACAGAGATGTAAAGTGGTAATCGATTGGACGAGTTCGTGAACCAGCCCGATCGGACCATCGGAAGGGGGGGTAAAGGGGGATAAACCCCCTCAAAAATGGGTTTTTTGAGTTTTTTACATAGAAAAATAAAATTAATCAAATTTTTGTTGGCACCATTGAATACAGCTCAAAAAAACCAACAATTTAGTATCTTGAATCATTGCTCTATCTCCATTGGTTACCGAGATATTGAAAGTGGTAAACACAGTACGTTGTCCCAATGTTAACCTTATGAGGAATAAGTAAAATTCTATATCTCGCTTATTTCTCAACATATCTTAATAAAACTTGGTTTGTGGCTTCATCTAGATGAGATCTAATGTATTTTAGTCTAAAACCCCCGAAATTTCCATTTTTGAGGCAGCAAACCTGCATAATCATTCCCTATGTTATCCTTATGGGAAATAAAAAATTCTATATCTTCCTTATTTTTCAACATTTCTTGATAAAACTTGGTACATGGCTTCTTCTAGTCAAGATCTACTAAATAATGAATTAAAACCAACCAGTTTTAACATACCTGTTGCAGCTAACCTGCATACTCATCCCCCATGTTATTCTTATGGAGATTGACAAATTTCGCTATGTTGCATTGAATTATGTTCTTTTGCACTTGAAATTCGCTTAGTATGCAGGTCTGCTGCAACGGGGGTATTTATTATTTTCCTTTTATCTCTCATTATAATTAACATATGCAGATAGTTTTAGTCTTGTAAATATTTAGTGAAATGGCATCTTTCATTTCAGATATTAATTATCAACATCGGACAAGTAACAGATGACCTATGAGCCTCAATGAAACTTAAAAGTCAATTTTTCGGAAATTTGTTTTTAATTAAGTATTTGTATCTCGGGTTCCAAATTAGATATTTAAATCATTTTGGTCTTAAAATACGCAGTGATACTTTGGCTTTTGTTTTATGTATTGATACGTAAATTTGGTTGAGTTTTTAATGGATTTTAAGGCTCATTACGACATAAAGATTAGTTATTTTTAAATTTTACGCTTAATAGAGGTTTATATCTCACCACGAACTTGTCCAAATTAAATGATCATAGTCTCAAAATAAAGCTGATATTTTATTGAGCCTTTTAAAAGCATTCAGAACTTTATACCTGTTCTAGAAATGGAGATAACAGTCTTTATATGAACAAAAATGTCTGATAAATTCAATTTTATGCATGTTTTTGGACCTCAACTCACCTGAAACGCAATCTATTAAAATAATTTATGACTCAGATGAAAGCCAATAATCTACAGAGTCAATTAAGACCTTTAAGATTTTTGAGTCTTCTTTGGAACTAGAGAAATCCCTCAAGAACTGTAAAATTATGTAAGTAAAACGAATTTATGTTGAGTGAAAGCTCATAAGTCACTTAAACTTTAATCTGATTTTATTGAGAGTTAGCTCACTTGAAAGCTGATGGTTTACTGAGTGATTTAAGACCAAAAAGAACTTAATTAAAACCGGAGATATGGATAATTGATTAAAAAAGAAATACTGAAAATTTATTTTTAACTTAAATTGAGCCTCATAGCTCATCTATCACTCAACCGATGTTTATTATTGATATCTCAAATGAAAGCCGGTATTTCACTGAGTATTTTAAGACCAAAACGAACTACATATCTTAAGTATTATGAGAGATAGCAGGAAAATAATCTCAAAAAATAATGAAAATACGAAACGTCCATAAGAAATGTATAGGGATACATTTTTATTTGAGTATATCTTTTTAACGAATGCATATTTTCAAAAACGGATTTCAGCATTGTAATCAGCGTGAAAATCTAGTTTAAAATTATGCGTCACCACACCACCTTTACGTTTAAAAAAATTTAGTTGATATCCAAAATGGCGGATCCAAGATGGCGGCCGAAAATTATTATCCTGTCAAAATAAAGGATTAACCTCTAAACGTCGATAGGCGTTGTTTCCAAGTCAATATCTAAAAAAATACATGTAAAAAATGCACTTAAGTAACTTTTTTTCAAAAATGATCCCATGATATTGTTATTTTACATACCACATTCGGATTTGGGTGCCGGGTGTGGAAATTTTTAAAAATTCAAAAGGGCTCCTAAGCTAAAATTTATTAGTACACCATAAGGTACCTTCACACCAAATTTGATGCTTTTATCCGCCAGGTAACGGTAATTTCGCTAAGCCACCTCACTATAAGAAGAAGACGAACATTGACCGGTCGGAGGAGCCGGAAAGATCACGATCGCAACCGCTGGCATCACCCTCCCGATGTAACATTTTATGCTCCTTCCAACCTCAGACCAATGAACTAAAAATGTCTTCATTGCGGTGGGTTGCATTTCAAGAATGAAAAGACTGGCATAGTTATGCGTCATTTACGCGTTTTTGCCACAAAAGAAATTTGCCTATAAAGACAGCCGTTCCCTGCAATATCTGTTTTGGTGATAATTATCAATAAAGGTGCAGAGGCAATCTCTAAACAAAGGAAGTCATTGCTCATGGCACCAGTGTTTGCTCTCGGTCAGCTACATGTTGCTGTAAGCAGAGCGTGATCTTTTGCCGGTGTTAAAATATACATTTTAGAAAAAAAGAGGACATGGGGAAATGAAGGTGTTCCCTAAAAAATCGTTTACGTTTACCGGAAACTCCTGCGGTAGATCAAATTAACTTTAAAATTTTCTGTAGTTAAGCCATAATTTGGTTAATGAATAAGTTAGCCCTTTGATTAAACTTTAAAATGATATAAGTAGGCTGATTATTCTTCATTCTTTTACCTTATGATTTTTGCTCGATTTCGAGCTACGTGTTATCTAGTATATTTTGAAAGGTCAACTATACAGACTGAAGCACTTTATTTTTTCCGTGCAAAGCCAGGGCACCGTCGGATTAGATGAAAAAGGAATTCCCCAAACGATTGTAGGGGATGAATACATTAAGGACGCCCTAAGGGAAAAACTATAACTCCCGTTGCCAAAATAAAGATTGAGCCACGTTTTATGATTAAACAGATAAGGTACAGAAATTGATGATGGATTAAACCTTAGCTAAATATGTAACTTTTACATAGTGCTAATAAATTGACAAAACAACCATAAAACCATGATGAAAGGAATGAAATTATAGATCAGCTGAAACAACGTATACGTTTGTGAAGCTATTGATTTTTATTTTGCATCAAGTTTTATTTACAATCTGTTCAACGTTAGAACAATAAGTAAATACTAGTGGCTTGTAGGGGCAAAAGCCCCTAAAAATTAAATACAAATGCTGGATATTTGTCGCCTTGTTCCTTCACACTCATAACTCGGTTACAGTTTAGCGGAATTAAACGTCTAAAGTGCAATGTCAAAGATATTTTGACATTTGCTAGTACGTACCAGAATTTTAAGGAAGGGCGTTACTTCAGTATAGTAAAGGGCTGATTTTTTTGGAACAGTGGCGCTATACTTCGTTCTCAAAACGAATTCAGTACACTTTGTTTACAATTAAACATATGAACATAGTTTGGAGAAATTCTTAAGGTTAACCACAGACTGTAGCACTTAATTTATTTCCCAAAAAAAGTCGTGACATTTAACACAAAAATGTAAACAAATGTCGTGTATAGCCTCCACCTGGTTCAAAAGGATATATTGGACAGTTAAAGGGTACTTGTTATGGAAGTCTCCGATTGAGGCTACATTTTACCCAATAAGCAAATAAATAAGGATGAAATCAGAAAAAGGTCTCCCGTTGACGACTCCATGCTCCACGTTGGAGCCTCTGGCTCCACTTCATAAGGAAGTTAGGTTTGGAGACCACGAGCTTGGTAAATAGCTGATATTGAGGATTTTAACTTACGTTCAACACTTTTTTATGAAGCCCGTGATAATGCTTTGTCTTGTAGATTCAAAGTTAAAAAAATATACTTTTGATTGGCCAAATTTAAAGGTGAACCTTTTTGGTGGGATCAAATTTAAAGCTGATATTACACTCAATAGCTGTTAGTGCAGCACACTCTGTTATTTCTAGGTCAAAACTATGACTATTTCTGATCGCACATAAAACTGGGTTTTAAATCAAGTATAAGCAACACGTTTTAATGTAAACAAGCAGACATTGTTAGATTACAGTGATTTTTAAATGGCAGATTTAATGTTATATTTTATTTTCTGAAAAACTTTAACAAATTTTAGTTTTTTCCTTTGTCCCTGGCATCAAGACCTTCTATTTGAGCCCTCTCCCATTATCCTGCGACTTGCCAAACGCCCATAATTTCGGCGCAAAAATTTGGCTTACATATATCGATCATTTGGCATTGAATAATCGACATCGTTATAACGGAAACGAATCAAATGCACTTAACTCTTTATAATTTTAAATTATAAATACATACTAAAACCCATATTAATTATAAAGTCTGAAATCTTAAAGTTAAAATATTTATTTGTTATAGTACATTGAACATAGTTAGCTGTATTTTGAAAAATTCAACTATATGTAAACATCAAGCATATGACTTTGAATCAAGCATCAGCACCACATGTTTGAATGTAAACACAGCAGACGTTTATAGATCCCAATGCTTTTTAAATGGCAGATATGTTACGTTATTTCTCGTTTTCTGGTGAATTTCAAGCAATTCCAGTATTTTTCCCGCCATCACGGAATAGAGACCTAAAATTTGAGCCCTCTCCCATCTTTCTACGACTTGCCAGACGCCCAACATTTTGACGCAAAGAATCGCCTTACGAAATTAAATATATGACTAGAGGCTTGAAGGGGCAAATAGCCCCTGAGCATTATCCTTCTTTACTATAGTACAAAATACCTTCTCAGAAAATAGGCTTTTGGATCCACAAAATTTTGATTATATCTAGCATTTGGTTTTAAGTAAACAAAGCAGACCTTTTTACATCCCAATGGTTTTTAAATGACAGGTACTTTACGTTATTTCTCATTTATGAAATCAGTATTTTCCCCGAGTGCCTGGGATGGAAACCTTCAATTTCAGCCCCCTCCCATCATCCTGCGACTTTCCAAACGCCCAAAATTTCGGCGCAAAAATGTCCCTTACGTTATTATATATATAGAGAGAGATAGATAGATCATTTGGTATTAAATCTGCATCGTTATTATAAAGATAAACTAAACAAACGTACTTAACTTTTTATAATTTTAAATTATAAAAAATCAAACCCTTAATTGTTATAAAATCAGAAATCTTAAATTTAAAATCAGAAATCTTAAATTTAAAATTTGTTTGTTATAGTACATTGAACGTGCATAGTTAGCTGCATTTTGAAAAAAATCCCACATGTCAACATCTACCATATGGCTTTGAATCAAGCATTAGCACCACATGTTTAATGTAAACAAAGCAGACGTTTTTCAATCCCAATGCATTTTAAATGAAAGATATTTTTCGTTATTTCTCATTTTCTGGTAGATTTGGACATAATCTGATATTTTTCCCGACCCCCTGGGACCAAGACCTTTTATTTGAGCCCTCTCCCATCATCCTGCGAGCTGTCAAACTCTAACAATTTTGATTGAAAAAAATCGCTTACAGAATTAATAATATATAGATGTTCATTCAACAAGCAGGTGGTTCAGCTTCACATATGGATACGATTTTACAGCTGATTTATAATTTAGTTACTTTCATTATGGTTTTATGGTTGTTTTGTTGATTTTTTAGGTGATATGTACTATATAAAAGTAAAATTTAGTTTCGTTAGTTAAATTAAAGTCGTCATTCTTTTTTGTACCTTATCTGTTTACTCATAAACTCAGTATGTGGCCCTATCTTCATTTAGGCAGCGGGAGTTACAGTTTTTATCGTGAGCAAAGCCACGGGCAACTGCTAGTTATATATATAGATCACTTAAAAAAGTAGATAGATCACGGTATAAAATCTGTATCGGTATAACATAAACTAAACAAACTTACTTAACTTTTTTTAAATTATGAATAACCTAAACCCTTAGTTATTATAAAATCGGAAAATCTTAAATTCAAAATATTTATTTGTTATAATAAATTGAACGTGCATAGTTTGCGGCATTTTGAAAAAACCCCACATATCAACATCTAGCATATAGCTTTGAATCGAGCATTAGCACCACACGTTTAATGTAAACAAAGCAGACGTTTTTCAATCCCAATGCATTTTAAATGGAAGATATTTTTCGTTATTTATCATTTTCTGGTAGAATTGAACATAATCTGCTATTTTTCCCGACCCCGTGGGACCAAGACCTTTAATTTGAGCCCTCTCCCATCATCCTGCGAGCTGTCAAACTCTCACAATTTTGATTGAAAAAAATCGCTTACAGAATTAATAATATAGATAGATAGAAGATAGATGATAGATGATAATATATGTACAGAACATGAGCTAATTAAACACCATTGTGCTAACTAGCATATTATAAATAAACTATGAGAAAAGAAAATACCCCCGTTGCAGCAGACCTGCATACTCAGCGAATTTCAAATGCAAAAGAACATATGTCAATCCAACATAGCAAATTTTGACATGTTTTTATATTCTCCATTAGAAAAACATGGGGAATGAGTATGCAGGTTTGCTGCAACAAGTATGTTAAAACTGGGTGGTTTTTATTCAATGTTTAGTAGATCTGAACTAGAAGAAGCCTTATACCAAGTTTTATTGATATATGTTGAAAAATAAGCGAGATATAGAATTTTACTTATTTTCCATAAGGTTAACATTGGGACAACGTACTTTTCGATATCTCGGTAACTAATAGGCATAAAGCAATGATTGAAAATACTACATTGTTTGGTTTTTTCGAGCTGAATTCAATCGTGCCAAACAAAATTAGTTTATTTTTATTTTTCTACGTGAAAAACCCAAAAAACCCATTTTTGGGGGTTTATCCCCCTTTACCCCCACTTCCAGTGGTCCGATCGGACTGGTTTTCGAACTCATCCGAATAATTACTACTTTACACATCTGTGCCAAATGTCATTCCGATCGGACCATTTTTACGGCCGCTATCGTGCTCACAGACACACACATATATATATATATATATTGATAAGATTAGTTTTCATAACAAGTACCCTTTTTTCAAAAATTATTTTATTTATAAGATGACATGTTTCAAAACTATATAAGTTCATTTTCAAATCTTATTCATAACCTCTTTTATAATTATATAAAACATCTGTAAAATGTAAACAAATAAATTATTGGTAATATGTTATCTTCATTTTAAATATCTGTTCATTTTTTATTCTGATTGCTATATGTAATAAAATTGCTCTTATCTTCTCTTAGTTTTTCTATTTTGTCATAAATTGGGGACACTTTGTTATTCTCTCTAATTATAAATCAGCTGTAAATAACGTATCAGTTTGTGAAGCACCATCTGCTTTATTGAATAAAAATGGAAATGTAAACAAAAGACCATCCATTACATTTAAGGGAAATTTTCAAAACTTCAACCCCACCAAAAACCTCTTAAAACTTCGAACTTTGAAAACTCCGTTTATGAATGCCAACACTCAGAACGGAACGTCGATGCAAATTTTCAAGATTTCAAGGTTCTAGATCAAGTAGTTTGGGCTGTAAGATGATAGGTCAGTGGTATTTGACAAATTTAAATAGTAGAAGAGATCGTATGATTATAACTTACAATCAGTGATTTGTAAAATGTATAGATTTTTACATAAATAGATAAAAGAATCATATAATTTCAGCACATTCTGTTTGTGATTAAAAAACCACTGTAACTCTCTCTTTCAATCTTGCCGGGACTTAGTCTCAAGACTCAGCCAAAAAAGGCAGTACGCTCTTCAGGCTTAAAACTATATACGTCGCATTATATGAAACGCCAAATCAACGGGTAGACATAGATGAAATAAAAAAATATTATGAACGCTTCCAGGAAAAACTATAACTACCGCTACCGAAATAAAATGGCGCCACATAACTAATTAATGGGGGATTTTATTTAACTAAATGTAACTTTTATTCAGTACTTAATTATGTCCTTGAAACAAAGCAACAAAAAACGATAAAGCCACGATGAAAGAAATCAAATTATAATCATCTGTAACAGCGTATACATTTGCGAAGCTAACTAGCAGCTGATCGTTCCATGAACATTAAAAATGTTAACAAAAATCGTCCAACACGCTTTTATATGGGAAAATTTGTAAACTTCGACCTCGCCAAAAACCCCTTTAAACTAAGAATTTTAAATAATGTAAACTACTCTGTGTTAACAGGGCCGGACTGGGCAGAAATTTTGGTCCGGGCATTTATGTGGCGTACCGGCCCACAGCATTTCTACACCGGGCCACATTATTTCTATACGGGGGGCTTTGGACAGGACCGACGACAGAATTTCCGGCTCGCCAAAAGTGGTGACCTTTTTTTTACTCACACGTGTGGTTTTCGCCCTTTTTTTGTCATATCAGTCCCTTTTGGTCTGTTCCGAACCCCGAACAGGGAACCTTGAATTGCCTCTGCGCCCGGCCCCCAAGCGGCCCAGCGGCCCCTGGAGGTAGCGGCCATTTGCCCGGATGCCCTTATGGCCAGTCCGGCCCTGTGTGTTAATACAAGCTTGATTTGAAAAACCCTATGAGTAATATTTTTAGTTGCGCAAGAGAACTTCTGGCTGCAATATTGCATCGGAACTTTCTCTTTGCTACCAGTGCTTCACTAAAACAGATGTTCGTTGACAATGTTTTCAGCACAGCTGGATATTATGCTTAAATTCGTGAAAAGCTAATAGTTTGTTTACTTTTGTTTTTGCCTACTTAGGTGAATCCTACTCCACCACGTTCGCTCTTTAAGATGAAAATAATATTCTTTATTTGCATCAGCTGGTTACTTTACTTTCTGTCAATGTTCTCATCATTATGTGTCAATTTGAAGGCAGCAGTGTTTATGTTCAAATTTTCTGTAACTGAATGTCAACAACAAATCATGAAACGATGGACGCGATGGCGCGGTCATGACAATGTTCTGGTCCACTCTCAAGCTTCTGGGCCTGCTCTCCATGTTATTGTCTCTCGGTCAGTCACTATGATAATATTTTATAACCAAGATAAAGTGATCAAAGAATAATAAACATGATTAATTTTCCATAGTTGTTTTCAAAACGTCCGATAGCCTAGCTAATGAATGTTTAGTAGTGACATGAAACGTTGTTGTTTAAGACAAAACATTAAGGTACATATTAAGTACGAATTTTGACTCTGTTCTGGTAATTGAAACGTTGTAGAACCTATTTAGGTTAAGTTAGGTTAGGTGCTTAGCACCTGGGATATTATAAGATGATAAGGTTATTTAGAGTAAGAAATAAAACCACAAATCTAGATTCAATTCTCTAATACAAAATATTTCTTTAAGTATGGTTTTAGAAGTAAAATTATGAAAATAAAATGCATTTTGTGTCAATAAATTTCAAAATTGTAGCATATTTCGCACATAATTATATTGAAAAAAGATTATTCTTCATAGCTCACATCACCTTTTTGTTTTCATCTGCCGTTTCAAATGTGAAAGTGTAGTATGTTAGTGTCATGTATTATTCTATAGTTTCATCCACGGTAACTAGAAACAATTTTCAGCTGTCGTGGGTTATACGTTATCAGTCGCAAAATATACAATACAAGTTTCCAACACAACTTTGTTCCATTAGGAGAGTGTCTCCGTTGTTACCACTGCAATTCCAAATCAGACCCTCGCTGCGAAGACTTAATGTTCGTGGAGCAGGATACCGAGTCCAGATCCCAATCACTGAAACCGGTAGATTGCGAAAGTATCGCTGACTTCACTCACAAGAGGAGTTTAGTAGCTTCGAGAAAGAAACGTGTACGGCCGAAATGCCTGAAGCTAGTCTATGACCGTGAGTATTGTTTTGAAAAGCGGTAATGAAATGAAAGGCTAGAGAGAATGTATATGTCAGATGAAATATACTAGCTATTGTTGTGCAATAATACAATATTTTGGCTGTTAATGATTATATAAGACCGCAAACCTTTTTTTAAGTGTCTTATTTCCATCTTTAATATTGATATATGCTTGTTTTTCTTTTAGAAAAAAAACATGTAAATATCGTCTTTATAGCTTTCTCTTTATAGCTTTCTCATCCCTACTTCTATATATAAAACTATTTTCTGTGCTTCATTCATAGGTTATCTCCTGCATGAACTGATTGACTTTTATCCTTTAGCATAATGATTCAATTTAAAAAACAAATCTTAAAATTAACCAGTGATACTCTTAGGCTATGATTATATTATAATCTATAGATCTATTATTATTAAGCGCTAAGTACTGCAGTTGCATGCAAGCAGAAATTCTTAGAGCTGCACGGTGTTCTGTTTAGTATATTATGTCACCTACACATTCCAAATAATATTTGGAATATGAAATATATTATATTTTATCTGGTTGAAGTTGTTATTAAAACTTGACGTATATAAGAGAGAAATATATTTTTTACTTTTATATTAAAGCGGTACATGTCTTTGCATGCTACCGCGTCGGCGGAGGAGAGGGAGTGAGAGAGAGAGAGAGAGTTAGTGAAATGAAAAAGAGAGTGATTGGTTCGCAGACTCAAGTCTCCTATCGTTACTAATGACGTAATGTAGCAGGCCTTGGCGTTACCTTAGCAACCCTTTATAAACAGGTCCTTTTGGATCGATTTTGGATTCGTAAATCCATCATCAGTCAAACCATAACCATCTCTAGCCATGGTCCAACTCATAAACAATCCAGATTGATGATCTTTAAACTTATCCATGAAAAATCTACTGAACAACCGGTTTGTCCGCGCGCCAAGCAGTTCTTTTTGCAAAATTTCACCAGCGCTGTATGTGTATAAATATGTGGGACTTACATACATAAAATATAATATGTTATCTTATAATACTCGCTTACACTCGTAATATTCATGCTCATATTATTCAAGGCCGCACTGTCCGCACTACTAAAACAGGTTTTCAGTGTGGCCTTGATATATTGCCGATAATATTCACATGAAAACTAATACTATAGTTTTGGACAGCCTTACTGGCGGGTGGCAAAAACTGTAATCTCCCAAAATGTCTGCCAAATAAACACATGTTTCTGTAGAGCTGTCAAAACTTTGTTTAAGTTTCACCTCATTTACACTACAAAAGAATGCCCTGTAATGTTTCACCAAGAGATTTCTTACGCAATTGAAATTTCTGAAATATTTGCGCAGTGCATCAGCTGGTCTTTTTGTTTTGGCTACCTTTCATCTTAAATGATTTGTTCACATTTAAGAGTGTGTTTCCACACTTTTGTCGTCGTACTTCATGATTAAAATTCATGTTTCTAGCCCCTTGAACCGTTATTGACAATCTGGGTACGTACCTCCGTCTTCAGTCCAATACTATTTTGTAACAATAAAGGTGTTACATGTTTCGGCACTACAGTGCCATTGTCAAACACAATACAATTAAAACATTAAACCACAAACTTCACACACAACGAAATAAAAACGAATAAAAACATTGATAGGCCTATCACGCGTCATGACCGCGCTCTTCTTGCTGATGTGTATCTCAACCACATAGAAAATAATTTTATCTTCAATGACAAAAACAAGTACAAAAATAAAATAATCTCTTATCATAGATACGTAGATGACACGTTTGTTTTGTTTGACGGCAATACTCGCCAGCTAGAACTTTTACAGAACTACTTGAACAGCCTGGCACCTAAACTGAAATTTACTCTTGAGACGGAAAACGAGAACAAACTTAATTTTTTGGATGTCACAGTCAGGAAGAGCACCAACAA
Organism: Flexamia atlantica; assembly: GCA_035578135.1. NCBI lineage: Eukaryota > Metazoa > Arthropoda > Insecta > Hemiptera > Cicadellidae > Flexamia > Flexamia atlantica. The sequence goes on from JAQJVK010000002.1 coordinate 35,573,257, forward strand.
TAAATTTGAATACAGCATTTATCGCAAACCCACAACGTCTGACCAGACAATTCACTCCACTTCATATCACCCCCATTCACAGAAAATGTCCGCATACAATAGTCTAGTTTATCGCCTTGTAAATTTTCCTCTAAGCCCTGAAAATTATACTAAAGAAATAAATATTATCAAACACATAGCGACATCCAATAGTTACAATCGTAATATCATTGATAAAATTGTGACAAAATATAAGAACGAAAACAATCAACAGAGTGATGATTTACCTCCGGCTAATAAAAAGTATGTCTGTATAGAATATTCCCACATAACAGATAATTGCCTTAAAAAACAACTAAAGGAACATGACATTCAGCTATCATTCAGGACCACTAACAGACTACGGACCCGCTTAAACCAAAATAAACAAAATAATGAAAGTAAATATGAAAAAACGGGCGTCTATAAAGTATTATGTGCGGACTGTCCCAGTGTTTACATAGGCCAAACGGGACGTGGAGTTAAAACCCGATACAGAGAACACTGCCCTGACCCGAAAAAAGACAGTCAGAGAACGGCATTTGCCCAACACCTCATTGACAAAAATCACAACATGCTTGACATCAATGACGGTCTCGAAGTCCTCCACTACTGTCGAAAAGGGTTTAAATTGAGCGCATTAGAGGAGTTCGAAATATATAAGGCTTATAAAAACTCGGAGAACCATGATTACATCCTAAATGAAAAGCTCCACTTCAAATCGAACTATATTTTTAATGCGCTCTTATTAGAAAAGGAAACAGGGAAGACAGTTGCAACGACAGATAGCGCCACCTGATAAGCAGACGTAACCAGCTCCGTCAGGGGACGCTACCAAAGTCGGACAGCGCCAAATCGGGACTGTTTAAAATTCCCAAAACACCAAAGTCGGACAGTGCCAAAGTCAGACAGCGCCAAACCCGGACTGTTTTGGAACAGTCTCGATTTGGCGGGAGCGTCAGGTGCCAAACCGGGACTGTTTCATTTTTGCACAGAAACGTCAAAGTCGGACGGCGCCAACTCAGGACTGTTTTGAAACAGTCCCGATTTGGCGGGAGCGTCAGGTGCCAAACCCAGACTGTTTCATTTTTGCACAGAAACGTCAAAGTCGGACAGCGCCAAACCCGGACGGTTTTGTTTTGAACATTACTGTACCGGGCTCCTCCCCTTTGTTCTCATTGGCTCGCTGTAAAGGGGACGATGACAATGGGCTAGTATTGCGATTTTAAATTATCAGATTGTATATAATTTAAGAATAATTTTACGTTTAATCCAACCCTTTTCTCGATCATAATTGGTTTTTCTGCACTCATTGTTGAATAATGTAATTAAATTCCTTTTGAACTAAATATGCTACGTAATTTATTAAAAATTAATTTTACAATCTCAAGAATTTTAATTGTGTTTCATTTTTTACCCTCTGTAATTAAATATGAGGTAGGCAGAATTTTAATATTAGCCATTAATGGGCCAATAATGTGATTTTTAATTTAATTGAATTTAATTGGATTTTTAATTGTGATTGAATTTAGATTGTATTAATTTAAATTGATAAAAGTTAAATACAACCCATTTTCGACAATAAATGAAAAATATCCTATTTGGTAAATTCATTTCTTCATACAAAAAAATGAATAAATCCTATACCCGTACTTAAATTATGAGCAATAAATATATGAGAATACTCTTGCTTGCTCAATTATCTTAAAAACGGCTACCAGGATTACCTTAAAAGTCTTGAAATATCTAATTTCTGACTTAAAAAAAGTCTCATGTAGGTTACTTAGCTAAAGAAATTCTAATAAGTTAATGAATTTCATTTTAAAGTCGAAACACTTTACATTTGAAGTTGCCATGATAGCAACCAAATAAACAAAAAAATAAACAAACAACCTTACTGCACCGTACAGCTGTATACAAACTATACAGCCATGTAGGACAAATACGGCATGTGGGATAAAGTTCGCATGGAGCAATAAAAAATGTGCATTTATAAAAATTGTGACACTAACATGTTTTATAGTAATTGGATGAAGTGGTAAACATGAAATGATACCTACCAAGGCTCGGACCACAAGGGACTCATTATATAAACACATTAGTCCTTTTTGGACCATATAAGTTCCAAATTTATTTTTCGGATTTTATGTAAATATTTAAAGCCTTTTTGTTAACGGTCAGGTATTGTCTGTTAAATGTATAGGTTCTAGAATGTATGTTTGGCAATTTAGAAAATTCAAAAAGGAAAACGTAAAATATATTTATAAAATATATCTATAATAGCATAGTCTATAAAATAAGTAGGTGCCCATTCAAATATTTGCATCCAATGTGATTTACCAAAGTACTAAGGTATTTTAAATAACAACAAAACTTACACAGCAACTTTATTTATTATATAAATGAATTGGAAATAACTGCTGGAGTACCACAAGGATCGGTTTTAGGTCCAGTCCTTTTTATAATATAAGTCAATAATATCAATGAATCCGTGTCAAACTCAAATTTATGTTTTTTTGCTGATGACACAACAATAATTATAAAAGACCATGATAAATCTAACCTTGAAATTAAAAGTTATATAAATTCACATAACATTTTGCAATGGTTTAAAAAAATGAATTTTCAATTAATATCGAGAAACGAAATACATAGCAACATGACAAAACACAAAATACACAATTTCAAAACAACACATTGAACATAGAATTTTCAAAATAAATGGAATCAAATTATATAATAAATTACCATCACATCTAAAAAAAGAAAAAGAAATTAAAAATTTTAAGAAAAAATTGAAAATGATTCTCATGGAAGGAATATTTTATAATGTTGAAGATTTTTTAAAGAAAATATTGAAAAAACATTAAGATATTGAAACTAGGAAGATGTACAAAAAAAATGAAACAAGGAACAAATTGTGGTAAAGTTATTCAATAATACAAAAATGGTTTAGATACCTTCTAACGTCAAGTGATCCTAGAGTAGTCGTTTGGCTACTGCAGTTTCAATCCAACTAAAAAAGTCGTAGTCCAACTGCAGTAGTCGTTTGCTACTGCAGTTTTACAATAACTAAAAAAGTGATTCGGTGGCTAACGACAGGAAATAATACGAAGAACATGTTCAATCAAATAAAGAAAACTATATCCAATGAAAACGCCAAAAGCCCATTAAATACACCTACAGAGGGAGGAACGGTACATTCCATCAGGTCCACTCAAGAATTCTAAGGGCATTTGAAAATATTTTTTGAACACCTGCCTCTCGGGAAACCCCAACGCAGCAAGAAAACTGTTATGTACTTCCGCCCTTCTACGTAGAGTTCTATTACATTCCAGATTGATCGTTGAACACCTAATACGGTTGAATCTCTTTTTCAATTAATTTGTTAAAAATGTTAGTTTTATTTTAAAAACGTGGGTACAAATCCTGGTGTACAATTCTGGGGTCGGACTTAAGAAGCCAGGTTTAATTGGATTTATACCAATTATACAACTGTTCAGACAACCGTGAAACGTCAGTTTATTAAAATTCATAGTAATTTATCCGTCCTAAAAGTTCGCGCCCAGAATCGTACCCCCCGATCTGTGACGTCAAAATGACGTAGGCGTTTTTTCTGTGGGTGTACAAAACCGGGGGGTAAAATTCCGGCGACCCATCCGTCGGCCAATAATATTATAGTAACAATATTACAAGATCGTGCCACAATCATTCTACGCTTATCTCTCATTCATAAATTGGCTTAAAATACCTTGTAGGTCACCATTTAAAGGAAAAATATTGAAATAGTATCAAAAGTATAAAAACAAAATGTCACATGTTTTATTGAAGCAATGAGTAAAAACTGAAGTAAAATATTATCCGATTGAATTTCGACCTTTCGACCCGTAGGCGATCTCTAATATTTATAATAATAAAGCCATCGATCTTTATTTAGAGATAATCCTCGGAAAAAATCAAATTTATGTTGGTAGTCCACAGCGTGATCGCTTGAAACTCATCTAATTTCAGTAAATTAGATGAGTCAGATTCAGATTACAGCGAGGGTTCTTTCAGAGAAAGTTGTTAGACCCAATTTTACTGTATAGCTTGATAAGAACTAAAGATATAGGTCTTTAACCAAAGAAAAATCTTTGAAATAATGAATGTTAGTTGGAATTTTATAACACGCCTAAAACATGTCCGATTTAATTTACTTGTCCAATTGCACATTTGAATTGATATTTCTGGATTTACTATGAAAGAAACAAAATTGGAGTTCTAGTTTCTCTATAAAGCGTACATTTTCTTCAAACGAAGGCTATTAATTACAATTCAACATTTGAATATTGGGTTTTATTTTCCAATTCAATTTATGTATTGAACTAATACATTGTTTCAAAACTCAAAACTACTCTTAAATATTTCTTTAATTTCTATTACAGCGCTATGGTATAGTACGGTATACCGTAGTATGGTATAGTATAGTATGGATAGTACAGTACTATGGTGAGAAATAGAACCCTTCCATATTCCTTATACGGATTTACAACTAATTTAATAGCAAAAGGGTTTTAATTTTATTACTTAGATTTTAATTAAATCGATTTTTGTGCTTACTCAGCTTAAAACCTAGGTTTGGAAACAAAGCTAAAAAAGGATTGGAAAATTTATTTTTTTCAAAAGTTTCAACGCGTATAACACATACTCGGCATACAAGTTAAGTAATATTTTATTCTCTAAATCCAATTTAATTTCTTGAAGTGAATTAACTAGGTGTATACTGTTAAATAGTTGACTGCACAAAACGGAACTTGGAGTGGCTGCTTAATTTTTAAAATATAACTAAGTTTGAAATTTTAGTTAGTAATAGTAAGTTCTGCAACATATTTATATTGCGAATTTAAAGGTGCTGCTATACATACACGTCACGTACGTCCACACGGGGCCATAGAAGGCATATACGGTCCCATAACTGCTATGGCCCCGACGTCCACATACGGCCAATAAGGCGATTCCGGAGAGGGTTCTATACATATTCACATTCGCACGGTACGTAACGTCCTCGATCGCATGCGCACATGAGGATGCGACATCCAAAGTCGCGGTGAAAAGCGGATTAAATAAGTACCCCTGCCGTGAGAATTAAGTATATATGGAATACAGATAAATATGATAAATATAATTTTTTTTGTTACATGCTTAATAAAACACAAGGCATAAACTTAAGGTTTGCTGTTACTCTAACGTTTGATATTGACACTTTTATATATTCGTAACCCTTTTATTTTAAAGGGGATACATCTTACTGACATTTATAAGATATTATAAGCGATAAGCATCAATATAATTAATATAAATAATGAACGCCAAAACAGCACTTTGTACAGTTTTAGTATAAAATTTGCTTTCATAACAGCCGCTTGGGCGAATGGTATTGATAGAGGCTATAGGCTACACGTCACGTCACGTCGCGTCCCCATTCGGCCAATTCGGCCGTGTAACTAAGAAAAGGGACTTGACGTGAAGTTTAGAAAGGTTATTAGAAAGGTCTTTCACAGGTACTGAGAACGGACACGACAATCAACAAGCACAAATCAATTCTATCACTTGGAACGGCCAAAACACATTCCGACTGCAACATTCCTTAGAACTATCAGGTCATCCCGGCGTAGTTACCGATGTATTTCCAGGCTGGCGGGAAATATTTGAGTTATTACCTGCCATTCAACTCAAAAAGTCTAAATTCCTTTCTAAAAAGGGGTGGTTATGGAAAAACAATTGTAAATTCTGGTTAATTCGTAGTAAAAATATAAAATGGTTTCAGAATTTTCAGACTTTCCCGTAAGTCACCTCCTTATTCTTAAGACATGCCGCATAAAACATTTACTAAACTCAAGAGTTAACAAAAATGTTGCAGGGATTTTTTTTTAACAGGGACAATCAATTAATTGTTTGACATAATAAAATGCCCTAAATATTACCCAGGAATATATTATAAAAACATGTTATCTAACTTGGTCTTGGTAAACCGGATTACTGGCGGATCTAAAAATAGGCCTATATTAAATGACTCATTGCACGAACTCGATTAAAAAACTGCCACTTCATAAACAAGAAAAATCACGAGGACGTTCACCACAGTTAAGAAAATATCGTGTAAACGTATCCAGCTGTTCTGTTTCAAATGTCCCTCGACGGAGGAGCGGGATTCTCATAAAACAACCAATAGAATTTGGGGGTGTGGTTTAAATACAGCGATGGGTGTGGCTAATATGGCGGAGAGTACAGTCAATGACATAAATCGGGATGTGGCCAAAAGTGCTTAGTTCCGTTTGTGCGCGAGGCGCCAAACCGAGACTGTTTTAAAACAGTCCCGATTTGGCGGGAGCGTCAGGTGCCAAACCGGGACTGTTTCATTTTTGCACAGAAACGTCAAAGTCGGACGGCGCCAACTCAGGACTGTTTTGAAACAGTCCCGATTTGGCGGGAGCGTCAGGTGCCAAACCCAGACTGTTTCATTTTTGCACAGAAACGTCAAAGTCGGACAGCGCCAACTCAGGACGGAAAACAGTCTCGATTTGGCGCTGTCCGACTTTGGCACTGTCCGACTTTGGCGCGTTCCCTCCGTCAGTCTGTTCCTGCTCGTACCGCGGTCATGACGCATGATAGGCCTATCAATGTTTTTATTCGTTTTTATTTCGTTGTGTGTGAAGTTTGTGGTTTAATGTTTTAATTGTATTGTGTTTGACAATGGCACTGTAGTGCCGAAACATGTAACACCTTTATTGTTACAAAATAGTATTGGACTGAAGACGGCGGTACGTACCCAGATTGTACTTCATGAATTGTGTTGAGCTTATAAGCATTTAATATTAGTTGCACTTGCGGTTGCAGGAAAATATTTTCTTGTGTAAAGTACATTTTCATAAGCAAATGACCATGTGATTTATTACCAAAACATTGCAGATATTAAACACCAATTACGACAACAGCGCACTCACTCACCCGCCAGTAAGGCTGTCCAGATCTATAGATTACTTACACGACACGTATAATTACACTCATGATATATTTTGTAATCATCAGTTCAAGACGGGGCGTACGTGGTGCGGAGCTGTACTCCGTTCAAAAATCACTGTACCTCTAAGAAACGTATGAAAAAAGAACTTAGGGATTACGTCCAATTTTGCGGGCTTTGTGATGAGGGCGATGGCTGCAACTCAGTGACTTCAGTGAACCCCTCTGTAGCAGCGTCAGTGGCTCTTCCCTTGGCTGTTGTGTTAGTCATTGGTTAAATAAAAGTTTAATTTATACACAATTTTTATTGTTTGTGTGATTATATTAAGAAATAAACCAATGTAAAATGTGTACGCCTTACCTTAGCAATCCTTTATTCGATAATGATCCTATAGATATATCGATTGTGAGGTTAACCTAAAAGTATAAAACCATGGTTTCTGTGTTTAATGTATGTGATTTGTTCGTGTTTAATGTAATGTTTGCCATCTGTGAAGTGACTTTGTACAAACAAAGAATCCCAACCGGTAAATATAGTTCTTATTACTAAACTTAGTTGTCCTGGATCCTTTACTGAAGATTGATCTACGGATCCGAAATCTATATCTATAGGATCATTATCAAATAAAGGAGTGCTAAGGTAAGGCGTACTCATTATGTATTGTATTCAAGCAATCCGGTGGCTAAAAATTAATGAAATAAACCAGTTAAAACGTTTACTGAGTCTTTCTTTACCCAAACGTGGATTGATTCCTACAGGAAGGAGACATGTGTCCATTGATAATAATATTGTTAAGGAAGGGCCAATTCAGGCCAATACGAAGTTATGCTGGTGCATCGGGCGTGCACACTGAGTTCAATGTTACATCTTGAGATGACTCTCACCAAACATTTGTGAAAAGAAATACAATACTCATAATTATTCTTGTGTAAAATATCTTTCCTAAATCATTAACAAACTTAAATATATTAGTTATTTTATTATGTTTTGACACCAGTTTTTTTCTGTGGTCAAGACTCCTTCCTACTACAATTCTGAACCAATTTTAATAACGAAGTGTTGTGAAGTTTTGCAGGAAAAATATAAAGGTTAGATTAGACGAGGCAAGGCCAAACGAGGTCTAGACTCCCCTAAAGATTCATATATGTCATATGGGAATTGAAATTTAAAGGAACAGCTGATTAAACATTGTTTCAACAGCAGTCGAAATAACAATTTTAAGCTGTTGAGCAACGTGTGTCCCCCAGTTTATACAATCGATGATTTACACTTTCCGCGCTTTAAAACAACCAGCTGATGGTGTCCAAGTGCACTAGTAAAAACCATACTTTAAATATGGTACGCAGGTCTGCTGCGACAATACTTAGGAATGATTTATGTTTTATTGAAATTGGTTGGAGATGCAGGTCTGCTGCCATTTACAGCAAATTGTTTTATATTACAAAACCAACCATTTAATCGAATTTCATTTGATCAAAGGATCAAACTTACTTGTTTGTTTTGAGTGTTTTTAATTCATTGATTATATGTTTGCTGATATTTTTACACTGTAAAAATATTACATTTATTATAAAGTAAAAGGCTGAGAATTATATAAAATACAAAAAGTGTGTATTACTAATGAAAACCAATGTGATCCCCTTGTTGATTTTCCTCATATTTAAATGTAATAAATGTTTGAATATGCGCTTTTAGTTTATTATTTACAAAACATATTAAAACAATACCTTCCCTTACATGTGTTGAATGCTCACTTGTACAAAATAAATCCTATGGAAGTTCGCTGAGTACGCAGGTCTGCCTCGACGAGGGCATACTGATGAGCGCCAGTTAGTGATGGGCGATTGCGAGATGTTCCGGTTTCCGAATGGTTGGGTTTCGAATGAATTTCATTTTCTAAAAGTTCCGTTTCGAGTGCTTCCGATGATGCATTCGAATGAATTCATTCGAAATAATCCATTCGTTTTGCGAACGCTGCTTTTAAGTTAATAAAATCTGTTTCTTCTGTTCCATCACAGTATTTTACGGCAATATTTTTATTTGTAAACTTTGACTTTAGTTTATTTGTGCAGTAAATGTATGTATATTGAAGAGATATGCATTGACTGGGACGGTGGCGTGTCCTGTAATCCAGCTACTTGGAGGTCACGAATTGTGGATAGTTATGAGTGATGGCTTGTGGATGCGGTGTTCCCTCGTGGGGATTAACGTCCGCACTATTGAGTACTCGTTCATGGGACCATCCTCATAATTAGACCAGTTCGTAAATAGTTAATCGAGGCGAAATCGTGGTTCGGATCCCACGTTAAAATGTAGGTCCCTTAGTTTTTTTTTTTTTTTTTTTTTTTTGGTAGGAGGTGGAATGCGTTTACGCACACTGAGGGGCTCGTTGTCCCCTCAGTAGTGTCGGACTCCCACGAGCTCGATGTCCCGTGAACTACCGACTAAACCACCTCCCTCGGCACCGAGGACACTAGCCTGGAACTGTTTCACACATTACTTCGGGCTAGGCCTTTGATATTACGCCACTAGGGCAACCTCCTTGGGGAAAAGCTGAGGATTAAGGCCGATCGACGTCGACCTTTTTCGCCCGAAGAATGGCCTGGACGTAGTGCTTGACACAGTTCCAGTTGCCCTCTCCCTGGAGCATAGCTCCGACGATGTTGTTTGGGCTGACGATCACGCCGATCTCAGATGAAAGCGAGGCTCGGCGGACGTGCCAACGGTCGCACTGAAAGAAAGTGTGCTCGGACGTGTCTGGGATGCCGGGGCAATACAGACAGTCCGGGCTGGCGACTTTGCCCATCCGGTGCAGATAGGCTCGGAAGTACCCGTGCCCAGAAAGAAACTGGGTCACGTAGTAATCGACCTCGCCGTGCTGCCGTTCCACCCATGGTCGGACGGAAGGTATGAGCTGGAAGGTCCAACGTCCCCTCAGCTCGGCTTCCCAGTCGCGCTGCCAAGAGTCGAAGCTGCGATCGCGCTCTTCCCTGGCAGCTGTTTCCCGGCCCACTTCAGGCCTCCTCCGGTAAATCGCCTGCCTCTCCCTCGCGAGGAAGAGGACGGGAATGACTCCGGCGATCACCATCACAGCAGGCTCGGAGACTGTGCGGTAGGCCGAAGCGACCCGCAGAGCTCCTCGGCGCTGGACTCGGGCAAGCCGGTCTCGGTAGACTCGCTTCTCGAGTGCGTGAGCCCATACCTCCGCCCCGTACAGCAAGACTGACTGGACGGCAGTCATGAGCAAGCGGCGCTTGCAGGAGCGAGGACCGCCGACATTGGGCATAAGCCTACCAAGGGCAGCGACACCCTTAGCGGCTTTGTCGGCGGCGCGCTGGATCTGCTCGCCGAAAGACAGTCTGCTATCGACCATGACTCCCAGGTACTTTGCAGCAGGCTTAGTCTCGAGTGTGACGTCACCTATCTGCACCGGGAACACGGTGTTAATCCTCTTTTTGGTGAGGACGACAATCTCCGTCTTACTGATAGCCAGGGACAAGCCGTGATCTCGCATCCACCCGTTGACCTTGGCCATCACTACGCTGAGCCTCAGTTTTGCCTGCTCGACGTTCCTCGCAGCGATCAAGGCAGCGACATCGTCAGCATAGCCAACGAGGCGGGTCTCATCGGGCATGTCTAGCCTCAGCAAGCTGTCGTAAGACACGTTCCAGAGATCTGGTCCGAGAATGGACCCCTGCGCAGCCCCGGAAGTGATGGGAATGCGCCGCTGACCTTCGGTCGTGTCGTACAACAGAACGCGGTCTGACAAATACGCCTCCAACATACGCAGGAGGTAGGAGGGAACTTGGAACGTATGCTCAAGCGCCCACAGCATATCGCTCCACCTGGCGGAGTTAAAAGCGTTCTTCACGTCGAGCGTGACGAGAAGGACCACGCGGCGCGACCAGTGGTTGTGGTCCTCCGCCCTCCGCACTGCCTCAACTACCTCCTGGATAGCGTCGATGGTAGAGCGACCGGATCTGAAGCCGTACTGCTGCGGGGACAAGTCCCCCGCAGAGACGATGGCCTCGGTCAGCCTGACACGCAGGAGCTTCTCAAGCACTTTCCCGGCCGTGTCGAGCATACACAGGGGTCGGAAAGAAGAAGGGGTCCCCGGTGTGCTCTTCGCCTTCGGAATAAGAACAAGGCGGGCAACCTTCCACGAAGAAAAGAAAACGCCTTCCGCCAGACACGCGTTGAACATATCGAGCAGAAGCCTTGGATTCACCTCCGCAGCGAGCTTGAGCACCTCCGCCGGAATGCCATCGGGACCGGGCGCTCTTCTGGGTCGTAGGGATCGGACGGCGGCGGTGAGTTCCTCTTCCCGGAAAACTGGGAAGGCGCCTACCTCTCCGAATTCCCTGACTGGCCGGACTGGGTGGCTGGGAAACAGTGTATCTACGACGACGGCCATGGCTTGTGGTTCCATGACCGCAGGTGGTGAGCGAGCCCCTAGCTTCTGGGTTACAAGTTTGTAGCCCATCCCCCAGGGGTCGTTGTCGATATCCTGACACAGCTGCTTCCAGCACCTGACTTTACTCCGGTTGATGGCACCGCGGAGCTCTCGGCGGGCCGCTCTGTGCTCAGCCGATCTGGCATTTGCATCAGGGCGGTTCCTTGCTCGCTGCGCAACTCGTCGGAGACCAAGGCATCTCCTCCGGAGTTCCGCGATTTCAGGCGTCCACCAGTAAACCGGCTTCTTCCTGTGGCGGCGGGAAACTCCGGGCATCGACTGCTCACACGCGGTCGCGATGAGACGCATCGTCGATGCTGCCAGATCTTCAGCACCTGTGAAATTCACAATGCTCTGGTCTTTGATTACTTCTTTAAAAGTGTCTTTGCTCAGACGACTGGTGTTCCAGCGTCGAGCCAGAGGAGCAGGTTCAGCGCGCAAGCGCGCACCCTCGAGAAGGACCTTGAAGAGGATCCCCTGATGGTCGCTAGAGGAATACTCCTCGCAGACACGCCAGTCGGAGATCCGCTGGACAATCCCTTCAGAGGCAAGGGATATGTCAGGGATCGTCTCTCTGCACCCTGGACGGCGAAAGGTGGAAATGCCGCCCGTGTTAAGGATACAGAGGCCCGACCTGGCAGCCGACTCGAGGACGTAACGACCTCGAGTGTCGGTCCGCGGGGAACCCCATTCCACGGCTTTTGCGTTAAAATCGCCACCGACTATGACCCCGCCAGAGATTTTCATGATCTCATCCTCAATGGAATCGACCATGTGGCGGTAGTCTCCGATCGGTTGATTTGGCGTGAGGTAACAGGAGAAGACTGTGAAACCCCTGCTCCTCACCCAAACGAAGCCGTTGCCCGATCCGGAATCGAGAACAGGCACCTTCCCGAGGTCCAAGATCCATATCGCCGCAGTGCCGGAGGGATCCGAGAACCACTGCGCGGAGCGTCGGTTCTGGTACTGCTCACTGAGAAGCAGTAGGTCAGCACCCTGCTCCGTGGCGAATTGGAACAGCAAGTCGTTTGCTGTCCTGCTCCTCTGCATATTAAGTTGCAGAACACTGATCATTTTTGTTGTTTCTGGCGAAGCTCCTGGATGGCCCGCCTGTACTGCCCGCAACGACCAGACCCAGCGGAATGCTTGACCTGGTCGCCCTTCAAGCCGGCTTCTGTACACAGGACACAGGACAGCGCTGCATTGCACGCGCTGGCCCTGTGGTCCTGGCCGCCGCACTTGAAGCAGAGCTTGCTTCTATCGGGTCCAGAGCAGCGATTAGCGACGTGACCGAACCCCAGACATTTAAAACATCTGGAAGCCACGAGCTTCTCACGCACCCGACAGCTCACGTACCATACCTTAAGGTGGCCCTTCTCCAGGAGCTTCGCAGCAGCTCTGGCTCCCAGCGTTGCTTAGGTCCCTTAGTTGCCATTGGCTGTCGGGCTATTAATTAACAGTCCTATCTAAGGAATATGTCGGCCTTAGTCAGTAACACGACTACAAGATCGCGCCACAATCATCCTTCACTCATCTGTCATTCATACTTGGCTTAAAATACCTACTTGGGAAGGTCGCCATTTCAACTAATGTATGTAAGTATTAATTTTGTTGGTTTCGAATGCAGAACAACTATTCGAAAACATTTCGAATGGATAAAACAATCGAAACGTTTCAAATGGTACATCTCGCAATCGCCCATCACTAGCGGCCAGTCTAGCTGTCTTCCAGCGTGACGGAAACACACCCGCCGCCAAACACTCGTTGAACATGCGCAGCAGCAGGTGTGGGTGACTTCCCACCACAACCTTCAGAGCCTCAACCGCGATGCGATCCGGGCCTGGAGCTCTTGTTGTGCATGGGAGACGATGCTGCCACGAGCTCCTGTTCCGTGAGCAAAGAAACATCAGGAACCGCCCCCACAAGTCTCTCCTCCCGCCCCACTGGGTTACTTGGGAAGAGTGCGTCGACGATGGCCGTGACCGTTCCTGCTGACTTCCCCTGACCCCCCTATTCCCCTGACCTTCGACGAGCTGGTACCCCCTGCCACATGGATCAGAGTCAACCTCCCGGCACAGCTCCTTCCAGCAGCGAGCCTTACTCAGGCGAATGGAGCTGGCTAGAGCTTTCTTCGCAGTCTTATGCTCTGCCAACCCCCCCCCCCTCCCCCCGGGCAGGGAAAGCATGCTCCCCCCGGGCGGAGGGGTCTTATGCTCTGCTGTAAAGCCCCCGGTCGGTTTCGAGCTCTCTGCGCTCTTCTGCGAAGCATCAATTAACGCCATTCTCCTGAGCTCCGCGGTCTCGTCGTCCACCAGTAGACTTGGCGACAACCCTGGACAGGGTTTTTCCGAGGCATCGACGAATCACAAAAAATGTTCGCGCGATCTGCATGGTGAGGCCAACCAAAGTCTCGACCCGCTTTCGGTCAGTAGAGTCGAAGCGCTCCGTCTGACCGGCCTCGGAGCTTTGACTAAGCCGCTCGACGAATTTTCCCCTGTCCAGTTTGGCCGAGTTCTAGCCAAATGGGTTTCGGGTATTGGATCGACGAGACGACCCGTTTTCTTCCAGGTTAAAGTCGTGATAACTGGCAGTGTACAAGTCCATCACCCCCCACTCCCCTACCAGAGGAAACAGCCCTATGCTCGCCCTTCCACTCGACCAATGTGACGCGGCCTTTAGGGCTTTTATCAAAAGTCTAATATTTTTCAGAGATTTTCCCATCGAGAACTTTCATTCGAGTATGGGGTTGATGGTTGTCATATTTATGGTTTCCTCAAAAGTTCGGGTAGGTTTTGGGCTTTAGATTTTGACGATTTTTCTAAATCTTTAAATTAATATAGGTTCAAATGTTATACTTGACTTTAAATCGTCCCACCCATAAGGCTATAAGACATTGGTCGAGTAACTCGGCCGAGTCAACTCGGTCGAGTTGCTAAAATCAGCTGATATATATAGATTAGAATTATTGCCAATTTGCCCACCACTTGACTCGCCCACTTGTTAAGGTCGGTTAACATTGGCAGAATACAGATCTCTATAAGATTATGATATTGCACAATTCCCCCACAAACTTAGATTACTTTTTCTATACAGATGGAAGATAAATCAATTGATTTGCATTTGATAAGTTTTTACATAAACGATGGTCCCACCTTTGGATGTTGAATGTCCGGAGTAGTGACTAAGTCAAAGCCCTGAATACAGCGGTGGTCAACATCCATCCAGTGTTCCGAGATGCACATAACGTCAAAGTTAGGCTATACTCAAAGGTAAGTTCCTCGATAGTTGAGAATTTGCCACTAATCCCTCGAATATTAAGAAACAGAAATTATAATATAGTAAATTTACCCTTTGTAGGGTTGAGGGTTAATATAGTAGTATTTTTGACGGTTGTACACTCGGTTAATAAATTTAGAGGCTGTCCTGTAAAAAAGATGAATGACTATAAAAATTCGAATCAGTTCTTAAAAATTTTTCATACATGCTAATAAATTGGTTAATCTCAATATTCTTTTGCGTATTTTCTTAAATTGACGTAGTAAACATCCATAGCTTTGACCCGTAGCTAAAATTTCCATTTTAACGGATATTGTAAAAATTTATCATACATATAGTTTCTAATGAATTTTATAAGCTGTATAACTTTGGGCCTAGTTTCATTAATTTACGTAGAATGTCAACAATTTTCGTACCTAAATTAGTTTTTAAATAAAATTTTAAAAATTACATTATCTCAGCGTCAACTCCCCCCCAAGCACATCATATCCTAGCGTCATTTCCATTCTGTACCTCTCCCTCCTATTTTCAGATAAGGTAATTTATGGACGGCCCCGTACGGGAACACGACTCAACTAATTTACAATCTTCGAATATTTCAAATTCTAATTTTACAATCGACCAATCAAAAGGTTTGATTCTACATTACTGAGTTCATTTGGTTTTAGCGAATTTCCCCTATAGGGAAGAAGCTATTACCGTAGGTCTCATGGTAAGACCTAAGCCCAAGACCATGATAACTTTTTGTTTTGGGGCCCCAGAAGCAAAAAACACCATTCGTTTGAATATATATATATGTATATTCTCGTAGGAGATATATACAGTGTGTTTCCAAATTGACTGGCCAAATTGTCTGGATATACAGGGTGTTCAAAAAATGTGGGGCAATAATTTACGTAGTGATTCCTTGTGTCAAAATAAGCAAAAAAGTTTATATAAACATAGGTCCTAAAGTGCTTCGTTTTCTGTCTGTGTGTCTGTTTATGATTTTTACATATCTAAACATATCTCACGAGCCACTTAACGTACAAACACCAAACTTGGTATATGGATAACCACTATTAAGACTATTTTTGTAAGAAGTATCAAATTTCTTCTTTGTACCATTTCAAAATGGCGACTGTTTTTTATTTTCAAAGCTGAATATCTTAAAAACCGTAAATTTTAGAAAAATTATACAAGAAACAAAATAGTTGTGAAATTTGATCTAATTAACGCTGATATTAAGATTATGATGATTGGACTACTAATAACGGAGAAATATAAACTTTTCCGAATAAAAACATGCAAATTTCTGACAGTATGTCCAAAAGGACCATGTTTTTATTCAGAAAAGATGAAATTTCTCCGTTATTAGTAGTCCAATCATCATAATCTTAATATCAGCGTTAATTAGATCAAATTTCACAACTATTTTGTTTCTTGTATAATTTTTCTAAAATTTACGGTTTTTAAGATATTTAGCTTTGAAAATAAAAAACAGTCGCCATTTTGAAATGGTACAAAGAAGAAATTTGATACTTCTTAAAAAAATAGTCCTTAATAGTGGTTATCCATATACCAAGTTTGGTGTTTGTACGTTTAGTGGTTCGTGAGATATGATTAGATATGTAAAAATCATAAACAGACACACAGACAGAAAACGAAGAACTTTAGGACCTACGTTTATATAAACTTTTTTGCTTATTTTGACACAAGGAATCACAACGTAAATTATTGCCCCACATTTTTTGAACACCCTGTATTGTCTGGACTTGTTCCTTGGGCTAAGACAAACATAAAAAATGCCATGTAAGTATGGGCCTAAAATGCCTAGATTTCTGTCTGTCGATCTGTTAGTGATTTTTGAAAATTATTTTATATCTTGGGCATTTTTCATGATAGAAATTTCAAAATTGGTGGAAATATTGTAGTTAAGAAGGTAAAAAGAGCTTAAAAATGTCGTTAACATATCTCAAGCCGTTTCAATATGGCGGTCATTCAAAATATTTAATGCCAAATTTCATGAAAACCGTAAATATTAAGGAAATTGTTTTTATGATAAAAAAGATAGAGAATCAATATCAAATGAGACCTTGTTTGTTGAAATCGGTTCACAAACAACCGAGTTATCAGTTTTTTCTACATTCAGTTACGCAATTTAATAGGCCGTACATGTATGGCAAGTACCATACCAGCTACCACAGATAAAATATACTGCTGGGTAATCTAGGAGGTGTTGGTAGTGGTAATAATGGTAGTAATGCAAAGAACGAAATTACCCCTCCTCACATTGCCAGCCTGTCAAAATCATAGGGCTGCAGGAATATTATTTCGATTTACCTCCAGTGATCTTAAACCTCCTTGGTCCTTGATCTTAAAACTCCTATTTGTTGGTCTTTGGAGAATATCGGTCGAGGTTGATTAAAATTAAAAGTTATTGAGGTTGAGGTTATGTTATGATTTAAGTGTCAAATTATGTTGGGGGAACATAGTTAATAGCATTATTACAGACTTTTAGACTTGGAATAGATTTATTCCATTAAACTCTCAATATTTCCTATCACACAAACCTATTGATTACTAATGAGTGGGGAACACTGATTTTAGTGATGGAAACTTGAAATGAAATCAATATATTTTGATGGCTTAAAATGTGTGAAGTGAGAACCAGAACCAGCCAGAGGTCCATTCTGTCATGCAATTAAACATGATCAACGAAATAATTTTAGTTACATATCTTTTAATTACTTGCAATGGTAAGTTTTGCTTCCTCAATCAGAAATTAGCATTAAGATCCCAATAGAAGAGGCTGTAGGTGGTTAGCTTAGCCCACAGTACCTAGAATATCTTTATACGGTAGGTATCTTGCACAGGTGAGAGTAAGAAAAAGATGGGACGTCATGGTAGTTTAACACTTGAAAGAAGGTTCAGCAAGTTCACGTTCAAATCTCGTGAAACTATGCCAAATCTCGTGAGATTTTTCATTACTAGAATGAAACATAGCCTTCATTTTTTGACAAATAAATATTTAACCTTGAAATATAAGATGAGTTAGAAGCTTAAGAAACATGTTATAATAATTAATCAGCTGTCTGTGGTTGGTGCTAATTTGGCTTGCAGTGAGACTTGCTGGTGCGTCAACTTGCGCAATAATAAGTGTAAAAGTAGTCCCGTCGCTGGTGCGCACCACCGATCAGCAGAACGGTTGCTGATTGGCTGGTCTACTGCGCATATTGTTTATGATGCTTACTGTATAGATGTTCAAGTAACTGTGGCTTAGCCTATAAGAGAATTTTATTCTTTTTCCTCATCTCCACATTCTGAGGTTTATTGTAGCTTCCTTTTACAAGTATTTACATATTGTATTCCGAAGTGCCTATCAGTTCTGTCCAAGTCCTTTAGGCTAACCTTTTGATCGTAAAATAATAGGATCGTAAGGTAAGCCTTGGTACTTTGGTATTATACGGAGGCCACCCTCATACAGCGCGCTGCGGCGGTTATGTTAAGTTAGGTTATCATAAATATGTTAGGAGTTTCCTCATTTCGTTACGAATCGAACGATACCAAATGAGTCATACTTTCGTCCGCCAAAATTCCGATGACAGGTGAAGCGTGCGCTTCGGTCAACGACCGGACCTGTGCCTATTTGGAGGGGATTTGGCGGGCGAAAGTATGGATCATCTGGTATCGTTTGATTCGTAACATAACGAGGAAAGTCCTACTAACATATTTATGATAACCTAAGCTAACATTACCGCCGCAGTGCGCTGTAAGGATGGCGATCAGGTGTGGACGATAGCACGGCGGTGACGACGTGAACACTGTATCCTCGCTGACATCGCTGCCTTTTGGGAGGCAGAACACAAATACCGTTCATCACAATTAAGTCAAATTTGGACAGTAAATCGATTAAAGTACGTTATTCCCAATGATGTAGTTATATTTGGTGTCCAACAAAATAATCTCTCTAAATACAGTGGCCTCCATATAATACCAAAGTACCTAAGCCTTTAATAGTCTAGGCAACAAAAAGGTATAGAGGGAATTTTTTGGAACACAATTTTTTGACTTTGCAGCTTTGTTTGGACTAGTTGGGAGGTGAATATATCAAAATTCCCCGTCCTTAGCTATTGAGCGGGGGGAGGGAGGGGGGTCTGAAGGTACCATTTTTTTGGTTCTCCTAAATATCTTAAATACTATCAACTTTTGTATTCATCCCCATTAAATTTGAAAATTAAAGAAAATTAAATTTCCTGGACAAAAAGTATATAGGCCTAATATGTCTATTTTGATCTAACCATTTACAAGGTAAGCACTAATTTTATTAATATTCAAACTTAAATAACCCTTCCATAAGAAATATATTTACATTTTTGTATAACATACACGTCCAATGTGGCAATGCTTTTTCACCTAAAGGAAAATGAACGACATTCAGGAAATATTGACAAAATGTCCAATAATTTGAAACCTCAGTCATAAAAATTGGTCCAAAGTAAAGGTCTTGGTGAACTCATTGAAAATGTTATTTTTCAAGGAATTATTTCAAATATCTAATATTTCCTTGAAAAATAAAGTTTTTTGTGAGCTCACCAACACCTTCATCTTAGACCAATTTTTATGATTGAGGTGTCAAATTAGGCCTACTGGAAATTTTTGTCAATATTTCCTGAATGCTGTTCATTTTCCTTAAGGTGAAAAAGCGTTGCCCCATTGGGCATGTAACTTATGTACCCACAAATTTACATGTACTTCTCATGGAAGGGTTATTTGTTTGAATATTAATAAAGTTAGTGCTAATGGTTTGAGCAAAATAGTCATATTAGCCTATATACTTTTCTTACAGGAATTTTAATTTTCTTTAATTTTTAAATTTTTGTTTTCAAGATATTTAGGGAAAACCAAAAAAAATTGTACCTTCAGACCCCCCTCCCTCCCCTTGCTCAAGGGCAACGGACGGGGACTTTTGATATGTTCACTTCCTGAATAGTCCAAACAAAACTGCAAAGTCAAAAATTGTGTTCCAAAAAATTCCCTCTACCTTTTTGTTGCCTGGACTTAAAGTAGTTTGGGATAAAAAAGGTTTTGTGGCCCAATTTGGGTCTTTGTAATAAATTCCTTCTCTCTGAGTTGTCTGATTGTGAATATGAAATTAGCCCATAAAACTTTTTATGCTCTTGTAGTTATTGTAATTTTGATTAGTTAGGCTAGATGTTATCTAGAATTCTATTGAGAATAACAAACTTTAAATTTTTCAGGCTCTATTCACAAAAATGTTAAATACTTTGAAACACTACACGCCTCAGAACTGAAGCATAACATACTAAAACATGGATTAAAAGAAAGTTCACATCCTTTCAACAAAATAAGAGAAGTATCATTCAAAACATTGGGAAGGTAAGGAACATGAACATTGATAAAAAAATTAATCCAAGTTAAGCCTAGCTATATAAGATTACTTCAAGTAGGCTAGGTACTCTAATAAATATATAAAATGGTACTACTTAGGCCTTTTTAAGCCAGTGAGAAGAAAATGACAGTGCAAGCTAAACAAGCAAAACAACAGTTAGCATACATTAACAGAAGTGAAAAAAACAGCGTACAATCTATTACAAAAAGCTACAATATACAAATCAACAGCAAGTGACTGACCAAAATTGCAAAACAGACATCTATAAAAATTTTGAATGGAAAATGAATTGAGAAAGCAATCGCAGTGCAAGAAAAACTACCATCCAACTAACAACAATTACTTCCTATGTAGGATCTTTCAAATATTTTAAAAGCTGATTCCAATTTTTTAAATCTGATCCAAACACTGTGTCATGAAGAAGGATGCATGAGCTTCCTCTTGTATATTCCCATATAATAAAGTAGTGTTGGAATTTGTAATCTTGTTCCTCATTGACTTTTTGGTATCAATATTTTTTTTCGTATACAGCTGTCATGTATGTCATGTGTTTGCTATGTTTATTATTTTTGTTGAAAATAAACTTACTTCCACTATGGACTTTAGAAACCATACTGTGATGTCATTTCATTCCTAATTATTATAAAGGAAAATCAATAATTAACAAGTGGTTATGTTGCCTAGATTCGTTTTTATTGTAATAAATTATCTCCGTGGCATATTTTGAACTGTATAATTTATAGGGAAGTGTTTAAGAAATATTATAGTAAATTTCATTGTATGAACACTTAATAATTACTATGATGGGAGACAAAGTTGTATACTCCACATCAGCCCCTGGAATTTCTAAGTTGAAAGGGTCTACCAACTATGCAAGTTGGAAATTTGATATGAAGATGGCTCTAAAGTACGATGGATTGTGGAATTGCGTCGAACCACAAAAGACTACTACAGAGACGACACCGCTAACTGTGGATCCGGACAAAGATGACAGGACACTCGCCAAGATCGCTATGCACCTGGAGGCAGCTCCAAAACTACATGTCAGGACGGCCACATCAGCGAAGGAAGCGTGGGACATCTTAGCAAAGCAGTATGAAGTCAGGAGCACAAACAGGAGAATATTCCTGCTAGACAAGCTTTTAGATTTAAAGTTGGAAGTATGCAACAACATGAGTGAGTATATTTCTAAATTTCTTGATCTCAATGCTCAACTCACTGACTTAGAGAAACCTGTGGACGATGAAATGAAGGCGTGTCTACTTCTAAGAGGTTTGCCTGAGTCTTACAGGGCATTTAGGATGGCAGTCTAGAGTACAGATAAAGTAGAATATAGTAAAGTACTAAGAAAAATTAAATAGAATGGCTGAAAAGGATACCACTGAGTCCTCAGTAGTATTTTCAACTTTTAAAAGCACTACTGGTAAGCATTTTCTAACCAAATCAAATAATAATCAAGCTAATTCTAATAATAGCTCAAAAACGAGGAAGCCTTTTATTCCTACATGTTACTAATGTAGAAAGGCAGGCCATATGATAAGAGATTGTCCTGAAAATAATCAAGCTAATTTTAGTAACAGCTCAAAGGTAGGGTCAATTTCAAAAATTGGTAAGTCAGATGGTAAAAATAAAAATAAAAATGTAAGTTGGATAACTGCCCTGAATGTAAAGGTAGAACCACAAAGCTGGTACATAGACTCGTGTTGTTCTGACAATCTTTCTAAAAGTAAAGAAAGTTTTCAAACGTTTAACTCAAATGAGGGATTTAAAGAGGTCACAGTCGCTAACAATACCAAAATTTACTCTGCAGGTTCTGGGAAAGTTTCTGTGAACCTTAAAAACTTTGGTGAGAGAGTGATATCGGATGTGACTTATATACCAGATCAGTGGCGGATCCAGAGGGGGGGCGAGGGGGGCGATCGGGGGGGGGGGGGCGGGGGCTTGCACTTATTCAGATTAATGTATTAGAGTTATTTCTTAATATACAATCCAACCATCCCATTTCAACATTGTCTAATTGAGGTTATATATTTTAAGTAAATAACTGTCTGCATTCCTACTAAATTGTGGAGCTAAACGTGGTAGTGCGCGGAGGGGTAATTTCGTTCTGGCATCGTGCTCTACCTTTAATCGGCAATTTGACGAAACACAAAAACACCGTTGTTTTGATTACGGTTCGGTTCGGTTCTGTTATTTTAGCGATAAGAAACCGAGAAATATTAAAAATAATCGATTTAGCAGTCTATGACTATTTAGCATAGGAAAAGGAATATTTTCAGTCGTTATCTGGCAGTCGATGCGGAAGGAGCTCGCCCTTATCTGCTAGCCCGCGCGTGCCCAGACCTGCGTGTCTAGTTTATGTACAAGGCCTAATTGCTCTATTAAGATCTTTATTTGCGTATATCGATCATCGTCGCGATCATGTCGAAAAAGTGTGCTAGGTGTGACCTCGAGTGTAACAGCGGTGACACGGCGGACAACGTGTGCTGTGTTGAGTGTAGTGACGTGCTGCACGTGCAATGTGCGGGACTGACTGCAGCTAGGAAGAATACCAGGAATCGCACGTACAAGTGCGACAAGTGCAGGGAGACCGGGTCAATTTCTAGCGTAAGTGATAATGAAGAATCTGCCATATTAAAAGCTATTAACAACCTACGCGTTGATTTTAATAAGACTCTCAATGATAACCTAACAAAAATGGAACAAAAAATTAACGAATCTGTTCAGAATAAAATATCTGTTATTGAGAAACGCATTGATACGTGGCAAGAATCGCTTAATGCTAGCATACACGGTTTACAAGTGGAAAACGTCGCCCTGCGGGAGGACTGCGACACGCTCAAGACGCGGTGCGACGCCCTGTCTCAACAAGTCGGCTTCCTGACGGACCAACTACAGGATCTGCAGCAGTACACCAGGATCGACAACATAGAGATCGTCGGACTCCCGGTCTCCAAGAATGAGGACGTGTACGCTGTCGTCGCAGCAGTGGCCGATGTGATCAAGACACCCCGGAAGCGTGAAGACATCTCCGTCGCGCACCGGCTGCCCAAAGGATTGCAAAAACATCCTAATATTGTGGTCAAATTCACCAGCAGAACAGCGAAGATCACCTGGCTACAGGCTGCTAGAAAACTGCAGGTGACTGCTGATATGATACACAACAGTTTCCCTAAAACACGTGTGTTTGTTAATGAACACCTCGCACCCCACTCAAAGGCCACTCTCAGCCGCGCCAAACAGCTGGTCAAGGAGCGGGTGTTGGCATTTGCATGGGTTCGAGACGGCAAAATCCTAGTGAAGAGGACAGCGGACGGTAGAGCGACACGGGTCAGGAGCGTCGCGGAGGTGGAGCACATGGCGACGGCGCCATCGGCGAGGAGCCCGCGACCCACCGGCAGAGGCAGCGGCGGCGGCGACGGATCTCCGGCGATGCAGGATAGTCATTAGTGTCGTGTAGGTACATAACTTGAATTTTAATTTAAAAATTGCCTTTTACCGTCTGTAAATTTATGCATGGTCTCGTTATTTTTATTTTTTTTCGTGAAGTAAAAAATCGCATTTGAAAATTTATTTATTGTATATAGTTATTTTAGTACTTTTTACTTCATTTGAGCAAAATTGAATGTATTTTTTGTTAAATGATTAATAGAATCAATGCATTCTCTTTTAGTTTTCTCTATGATTAATTAGTAATTGAGAATTCGTCCGAGGGCAACATCATTTCTGATCCTTGGCTTACTTATATTTAGTCTTGTTCTCTTAGAACGACGAATTAGCGTAAGTAGGCTAGATGCTTGCACAAAGTTTGAACTTGTGTTGCCTTGTAGATTAGAAACATTTATTTTGATATTTGCATAATAAGCATGAGTTTTTGTAAATAGCTATTTATCACTTATTATTTCATTTGAGCTTAATTGAAATTTTTGTTATTAAATTAATATTAAAATCAATGAGGGAATGCGTCCAAAGGCAACACTATTTTTTGAACCTTGGCCTAGGTATATTTATGATTTAACTCTTAAATGACGAAGTTATACTACCACTATATGTTTGCACATTGTTTAACTAATAGCGCTTTGTCAATTAGAAACGTTTATTTTAATACCTGCAAAATGAGTATGTTTAGAACTCCGAGACTGTCGTGCATAATGAGTATCATAATAATTTTAAGTTAATGAACAAATAAATAGGTGTAAAAGTTTTGTTTGTAAGATTGAGAATTGGCTATAATGTAATTCAAAAAGGCCTAAAAGGTATAATTTGTTTTGTTTCTCATGCACGAGAATTGGTCTTAATTTAATTCAGTATAGATGGTTAAGGCTGTTACCTGTTTGCATGTTTAGCACCAATGTTAGGCTAGGAATTCAAATGCATAGTGTACCTTTTCATTTACTCTTTTCAATTGTCATTATTTATTTGCATGAGGCATGCACATATTTTCATTTGTAATAAGTTAGATACATTCCTGAAATAGGAGTAGAGGATCAAATTTTATTTTTAACGCTCTTTAACGTAAATATTAATTAGAGTTTGAAAATAAATTATTAATGTCTGAGTTTTAAAACCATCTCACAAAACAATTATTCCAAAATGATTTCTAACGATATTTAAAAATAGTTTTTATTTCATTTAAATATTAAGAATGGCTATTATTTGTGTATTGTATTTTCCTCCCGTAAATAGAGGTCTTAAATTTATTTTGAGTGTATTTATTTATTTATTTTTATTGGTCCTCGTCGAGGCCAAAAACAATAAATTCCACAGGCGGGTCTGCGTGCCGGGTGGCTGTTTGGGGATGAGCCCTTCAGCTGAGTTTCGTGAGTGCTCATTGTTTTCTTTAAATAGGTCTTAAATATGGAGGATATAAATTTGTTTTTGGAGAACTATAGGAAAATAAATTGTTCAAAAATAGAATCTTTAAATCACATCAGTATGTGTTTTAATGCTAGTGAAAGCTGCTACAATTTATTTTACATGAATGTACGCAGTTATAATAAAAATTTTGATTCACTTTTAATTCTATTGCAGTCAGTTAATATTAAGTTTGATTTTATTGCACTGGGGGAGACATGGCTGGGTCGAGACGGGGGTGGTTTGGAATTAGAAGGGTATAAACTTTTTTGTACTACTCGTGGCAAAAATCAAAATGATGGAGTTGTGTTGTATGTTAGTGAAAGAGTGAATGTGTGTGAATGTGTTGAACTGGAGCTGGGTGACGTGAACTGCTTATCTTTGGAATTTCTCCTCCAAGATAAGCGATGCAATCTACTCACGGTGTACAGAACACACGACAGCGACTTGGACAGTTTCACTAATGCTCTCAGACATTACTACGAAAATACTCCGAACTCAAAAACTTACATCATAATGGGAGACGTAAATGCAAACATTTTGGACTCAGACAATAAGACGGGAAGGTATTTGGACGTTTTGTACGAGTGTGGTTTTATGTGTGGCATAGATATTCCCACACGAGTGGTGGGAAATAGCATGACATGCATTGACCACATTTTTATTAAACACTATGACTTCAACACGTTACGAACTGCGGTGGTGGGGACGGAGATTACAGACCACTACAGTATATGTTTACAAATTGACTATGCACTAATGTCACGACGAACCTTTCAAAACACGAACTCCTACATAGATACAAAATTGCTCAGTGCTTATATTAAAGATATTGACTGGGCAGTAACCTTAAATATTCAAAACGTCAATGAATGTTCAAAAAACATGTTCGAAAAAATTCAGGAATGTGTAGCTAAATCAACTAAACAGTCCAACAATTCTAATACAAGATTTAAGAAATTAAAGCCCTGGATATCTCATGATCTAATACGTAAAATAAGAGAAAGAGATAAATTAAGCAAAACCATTAAAAAACAACCTTTTAATACAGATTTAAAGAATCTTTTTCATGCAATGAAAAATGAATTAAAACTAGAAATAAAATTAGCCAAAAATCAGTACTATAAGAGTAAAGTCTTAGAATCAAAAAATAATCCCAAAAAGTTTTGGAGTGTTCTTAATGAACTGGCGGGTAGGGGTGTAAAAAAAGACATTTTTCCTCTCACACTATTTACTGCAAACAGACCTAACACCGATTCTGACATCGACATGAGACAGCAGGTGGCCGACGAATTTAATAATTATTTTTCCCATGTTGGACCAGAGTTAGCAGCAGCGATAGATTCGGGCGGGCCACCTGTTGTTGACGATGCTGACTACGCTATCAATTCCGTCCTCACTCTGCGCACTGTGACTGAACAAGAACTGTTTCACTATGTGACTAATCTACGAGGGGGCTCAGCTCCGGGGTATGATTGTGTATCAGCTGCTTTACTGAAAGAAAACTGGGAGACTTTAAGACGTCCACTCTTACACATAATTAATATGAGCATCCGTAGCGGTGAGTTCCCCGATGCATTTAAAATTGCTAAGGTTGTTCCCCTCTACAAGACGGGAGACGTCACAAATTCCTCCAATTTTAGGCCGATATCGTTGTTGAGTGTGTTTACCAAGATCCTTGAAAAAATAGTCAAAGACCAATTAAATGAATATTTGAACGAACATAGAATTTTAACTTCTCGGCAATTTGGCTTTAGAAAGTCAACAAATATAAATGACGCATTGTTTGAGGTGAATAAAGATATTAATACAGCAATTAATGAAGGTAATCGTGTAATGCTAGTATTTTTTGATTTAGCAAAAGCATTTGACTCGGTAGACAGAGCAATCCTTCTCAAAAAATTGGAATTCATTGGCATTAAAGAATCGGCTTTGCAGTGGTTTGAATCTTACTTTCAAGATAGGAAACAGTTTGTCACAATTAACGGTGTCAGTGGTAATTTAGAACGTGTAGATTACGGGGTGGTTCAAGGTAGTACGCTGGGGCCTTTGTTATTTTTAATATACATAAACAATCTTGTTAAATTAGATATAAAGGGCAAATTCTATCTCTTTGCGGATGACACATTGGTAATGTTCAAAGGGAAAGATTGGAATTCAGTTTTTGCGGATGCTGAAAGAGATATATCTAGAATTAAAAAATGGTTTGATCAAAATGTTCTCACCCTTAACGTAGGAAAAACTAAATTTATGCCAATTTCTTTAAGATCATCTGGGGACGCACTTAACAACGATCTGAAAATTCATTCATGTGGAATGTTTCCTTATGACGCATGCAATTGCCCCGCGATCGAAAGGGTCCAAAAATACAAATATTTGGGAGTGATATTTGATTCTAAACTTTCGTGGACAGATCATATTGCTTATTTAAATAAAAAACTGAGAAAATTCATTTTTGCTTTTTATCAATTACGCCAAGTTCTAGACTTCAAAGAAATTAGAATCGCATATTTTGGGTACGTCCAGTCTGTCTTGGAGGGGGGAATAATTGCCTGGGGCTGTGCATATTACAGCACTCTGCAACCATTAATGGTTACACAGAAGGCCATAATTAAAGCAGCCCTGGGCAAGCGTCGTCGCTACCCTACGGATGATCTGTTTAATGAAATGAATGTACTTAATATCAGACAACTTTTCACCAGGACTTTAACTATGTACATTCATAAACACTCTGATGACATTTTTGAACGCGTGACTCATGACTATAGAACACGAACAGCACTTGGGCAAGGAATACGCATACCAAGACTAACGAGGACATTTTCAACAACAAACTGCTATTACTTGGCCCATCACTTATACAACAATCTTCCTCGACATTTACGGAATAATCAAGACTCAGTCATGCTTTACAAAAAACACATATTGCAATGGCTTACTATTACTGGAAGAGAAGGTGTAGAAAGACTGTTTGTATCAACTTATAGACAATGACAATGCAGCTGATATGAAAATCGAGGAACGTGTGTGGGTATGCGAGAGCAATTGGTGTGCATTTGTGCGTGCGTATGAGCGTGTGTATGTGTGCGTGCGAGGTGTGTGTATGGACGAGTTCGATTGAGCGTGTGTTTGTGTGTGTGTGTGTGTGTGTGTGTGTGTGTGTGTGTGTGTGTGTGTGTGTGTGTGTGTGTGTGTGTGTGTGTGTGTGTGTGTGTGTGTGTGTGTGTGTGTGTGTGTGTGTGTGTGTGTATTTGTTGCTGTCTCACTGTTGTGAATTACAACGGTGAGGAATTTGGTCCGTCCGTCCGTCCGTCAACGTTGTACTTTTTTAATTTTTATCTTTTTTTTTACCTTTCTACCACATTCATTCATTCCATAAAATTGTTTGTCTTTGTTTAACCTGAACGTCCACCTGTCTCCTTCAGTCAATTTCAGTCAATTTAAATTATTAATTTGTATCTTTCCAATTCGCAATTAACATATACAATATTAATTAATTAAAGCATTTTTTGTGGTAAATGATGACTCATCCCCACGCACGGGTTTTCTATGTGGGGATTAATTTCGCTAACAACATAAGAGTTAATTTAAGATTAGGCTAAGATGCAATGCATCTAAAATGTATGTAATAACTCTGTAAATTATTGTAAACTTTAAAGCGAAATAAATAATTTTTGATTTGATTTGATTTGATTTGAACCTCAAGTCGCTTAAATGGGAAATAACATGGCGGGCGACTTCAGGCTCCATTTCCCAAATGTGCAAGCACGCACTGACAGAGTCGTCAGGGGCATTACAAAACTAGTCTTTCCTGACATCTATCGGCAGATAAGTGAACTACTTCAAGTTTTTCGTTGTAAAAGAATATTGTCTAAGTCCGAAAATCACCGTCTTGATAGTGTATTTCTCTTTTATTCCTCGGTATTCTGCCTTCCGAGTTAATTGAGGTCCCCTTTTCTAACTTCTCACTTTTTTTATTTTTAAACAATGAAATTGTAAGTGTATCACGTCTCTTTTTGTTCAGTTTTAAAGATCTAGTTTTCAGCTTTATTTTGATACCTAATTCATTTCTTAAATACTAGACTAAAAATAAGTATTCTGTGAACGTTTGAAGTTCCGGGCTCTTATTACTTAAAATACCCGTTTTAACTAGTTAAAATTAAAATGCCAACAACTCAAAGGCGAAAAATTATAGCACTGTAAATTATATGTCAAATTGTTTGTAATTTAATGCTGAATTTCAGGATGTTAATAACTCAAAACCGGAAAATTTCGACTTGATGTCCCTTTTCACTTTCCGCATCACATACAATGAACCTCACTAACCCCCGCGATCGCGATGAACTAAAACGTTTCTAATACTGTAAGCTGAAGAAAATAACGTACTGTATTATGATTAACTAAACTCTAAATTTAGTGCCTTAAATGCTTAAAAACCCATATCATTTAAGTCTAAATTTTACAATTTTCCCGGGGGAGGACCCCCGGACCCCCCTTTTGTCTGGGGGGTATTCCATACCCCCCAGGCCCCCCGGAATGCGCCCCCCCCTGAACAACTTCCTAGATCCGCCCCTGTACCAGATTTGTCTATAAATTTGCTATCTGTGAGCAAAATAGCTAGGAAAGGACAAGTTATAGTTTTTGATGACAAAGGGTGAAATATTTACATCAAAGATGGGTTTTCGGTAAGAGGTGAAATCTGTAAAACTGGAACAAATGTAAACGGACTGTATCGTTTGGATACAGAGAGTAAATGTGACATTAATCCAAATGTTGGTAATTTAGCTATGTCTGCTCAAGTTGATCAGTTAGTTAGTATGGATCTTCAAAATTTATGGCACAGGAGGCTGGGTCATTTGAATCATGTTAGCATGGGTATTTTAAAAAAAGCGATGGCTTTGGGTGTTGATTTTCCTAGTCAGAGGCCAGAACCGTGCATTCCCTGTGTGGAGGGGAAACACTCCAGAGAATCTTTCCTAACCACTCCAAGCAAGAGAGCTGAGGCAAAACTAGAGTTAATTCATACGGATGTCTGTGGACCTATGAATATTCAGTCGCTTCAAGGTAATCGCTTCATGCTAATATTTATTGACGACTTCACTAGAATGACCTTTGGTTATTTTTTGAAATCAAAGGATCAAGTAGTTGATTGTTTTCTGAAGTTTAAGTCCTTGGTTGAAAATCAGACCAACTAGACTATAAAAACTGTTAGGTCATATGAAGGCGGGGAGTACATGAATGCGAAACTAGAAGGAGTGTGTAATAGATTTGGAATAAGGCACCAGGTTACTACTCGGTACAGTCCTGAGCAGAATGGGGTAGCTGAGCGTGCAAATAGAACTATTATTGAAAAAGCTAGAAGCATGCTAGGTGACTCAAATTTAAGCAAGGGTTACTGACAGTTTGCTGTGGAGGTAGCTATTTATCTTAAGAACCGAAGTCCTACGAAAGCTGTTTTCGGAGTCACTCCTCAGGAGAAATGGACTGGATCGAAAGTGGACCTCAGTCACCTTAGAGTTTTTGGGTGCATAGGCTATGTGCATGTACCTAAGGAGAGAAGGACCAAATTGGACTTTAAGAGTGTTCCTCACATTTTTGTAGGTTACAGTGAGGATGTCAAAGGTTACAAATTGGTCGACTCTTAAGTCTCCCCATAGAGTGATTTATTCTAGAGATGTAAAATTTTTTGAAAACATGTTTTATAAAAGGCTTAAAGAAAATAATGGTGGTGAAACTATACAACCAGTTGAGAACAAGGTAAGCATCCAGACCACCAAACTCGATGTACTTCACAGGAATCCTGAGGCAGAAGAGGAGAGCTTTACTCTCGATAGTATTAACATTAAGCAAGATGATGGTGATATTGGAACTGAAGAATCCACTGAAGTGGATTTGGGAAATGAAGAGGAAGGTGTTGAAATCAATGTTGGTGGTAGGTACCCTCTAAGAGTAAGAAAACCTAAAATGTTTCCTGATTTTGTTACCTACATGGTTACCCAAGAGGATCAAGAGCCGAGTAGTTATCAAGAGGCAATAGAAGATCCGAATAAAGATTTGTGGAAGCATGCTATGGAGGAGGAGTATGCCTCGTTGATTAAGAATAACACCTGGACTCTTGTTGATCTACCTCAAGGTAAAAATGTTGTAAAATGTAACTGGGTGTATAAAATTAAAAAAAGACTGTAATGGAGAGATTTTTAAGCATAAGGCAAGACTGGTAGCAAAGGGTTTTACTCAAAAATATGGCGTTGACTATGAGGATACTTTTTCGCCAGTGGTAAGATTTGAAAGTTTGAGAGTTTTGTTTGCATTAGCTGTTAAGTTTGACTTATCCATTGATCACCTCGATGTAACATGCGCTTTCTTAAATGGAGAGTTGAATGAAGAGATATATATATATGCGTCAACCTGAGGGTTTTGTAAAAAATGACTCAGAAACAAAAGTCTGCAAACTAAACAAAGCCATATACGGTTTAAAGCAGGCATCGAAAGTCTGGAATGAAAAATGTGAAATTGTGTTGCAAGAAATGGGGTTTACACAACTAGAGTTAGAACTGTGTATCTTTGCACTGTTTACAGAAGGCAAACTTGCTGTTATAGCTTTGTATGTAGATGACTTTCTTCTGTTCAGCAATGATGATGACTTAAAATCAAATGTTAAATTACAGTTAAAAGGATATTTTGAAATCAAGGATCTTGGTGATGCAAAAAATGTACTAGGCATGAGAATAACTAAGGAAAATGATATCCTGAGAATTGATCAAACAGCTTACAAAGAGAAGATTTTGGCACGATTTGATATGACTGATTGTAATCCTGCCAACACACCTATGGAAGAAGGGCTAGACCCTAAAAAGCCAGAGGTAAACAGTAACAACTTGCAGTATCAGGAGCTGATAGGCAGTCTTATGTATTTGTCAGTGTGTACAAGACCTGATATTACTTTTAGTGTGACGAAATTGAGTCAGTATAACACCTGTCATTCTGAAGAGCACTTTAAGTATGCCAAACGAGTTTTAAGATATTTAAAGGGAACCAAATCTTATTGTATTACGTTCACTGCTGATGAAGAACCACTACATGGATTTGTTGATGCCAGTCATGGAAACAACTTCGATGGAAAAAGTTTCACCGGATATGATTTTAAACTGTGTGGAGGACCTGTGTCTTGGGGAAGTAAGAAACAGAGATGCATGACTGATTCCTCAACAGAGTCAGAGTATGTAGCAATGGTTCAGGCATGCAAGCAAACAATGTTTCTGAAACACTTGTTGGAAGAGCTGGGAATATTTCTTGAGCATGTAAATTTGTATTGTGACAACATGCCAGCAATGAAGATTTTACAGAAGAAAACCGTGAATGACAAGACCAAACATATAATTTGTAAACAGTTATTTGTCAGAGACGTAACCAAGAGAAAACTAATTGTGTTGAATTACGTTCCAACTCCCAGGATGGTGGCTGACATTTTAACCAAATCACTTGGCAAAATCAAGCATGATGGTTTCTTGACCGACCTTGGTATTACCTCAATGAAGGATCAAGATTAAGGAGGGGTGTTGGAATTTGTAATCTTGTAATTTGTGTGTTTATAACAGCTGTCATGTATGTCATGTGTTTGCTATGTTTATTATTTTTGTTGAAAATAAACTTACTTCCACTATGGACTTTAGAAACCATACTGTATTGTCATTTCATTCCTAATTATTATAAAGGAAAATCAATAATTAACAAGTAGTAGTTATCTTCCAACAACTTGGCAGTTTTTTTAATATAGGTTTATTTACATCACTAATATGCTATGCTCAGCTGCACAGATAATTTTTTTTACTTCCTTCAGTGAATGTATCAATGTGATCTAAAGTTTTAATTAGGCTTTGGTTTTAGGAGTAGCGGAAGGATGAGCTTCTCAATAGGGTTTGACTTCATGGGTAACACCAGGTCCTATTTTTCAACCTAAAAACCAGGTCCTATTTGTTCTTGTAACCCCAGAAAACAATAATAACCATGCATTGAATAACAAATTTTATGATATAAAAATAAAAACTCATTTTGTGATGAAAAAATTTAAATACAAATAAAAAAAGGTGATCATAAAAGTTTGGTTGTTAAAGTAGGTTAATACTAAATACGGTAACATTTTTCTTTGAGATATCTGGTTATGATATCGCTGTTAAAGGCTGAATATGTTATTTTGTAACCGATCTGTAATAAAACTTTTTCAGACATTTCCGGCTTATATTGACACCGAGGCAAAATGTGATACATTCCAAGTTTGAAGCTGTCGCTGTTGATGGCGACGGCAATGAAACTCCAGTTGGAGTAGGTAAGTTTTAGCTTGTAAAAAATAATATTCTGTTAACCAAGTCGTTTCCTTTACCAAAAACAATGGCAATACCGATGAATCCCTAATCAGTTAGTCGGTGGAGCAGTCGGTAGCGCACTAGGCTTCGGGACCATGTTCTTGATATCGAGGGATCGGAATCCCTGCGTCATCTCATACTTTTGGCAGTACTGATAACTTCCACGCAGAGGACAATGTGTGGGGGCAAATGCAATGTAAAAGGAGGCTTCAAAAATATGTATTTGTATATACATGGATGCTGCAATACTGTATGCATGATTTATTAGGTTTTGAATTTCTAGCGACAAGTTGAGTTTGGTAAAAAAAATTATAGTTTATGCGATTTATAACTTAAAAAAATGTAACTTAAAAGTTTAAAATTTCTTGCCTTCTTTCTCCTTATTTTTAGTAGGCCTATTAGCCTATATTGAAATACAATAAAGACTAACAGTACCATTAATGTCAATTGAATTAGACAATAGACAAGAGACAATAATTCTTTATTTACATTATTCATTGAGAACAGTAAATCTGTCACTAAAACTAATACAAAAGATACAAAGGTCTGTGTTTTTAAAGGTTCTGCCTCCAGTTTTCAAACTCATCCACTGTGTAGAAGGGGCGCTGATGTAACCATGCGATAAGGTTTTTTCTTAACTTCTTCTCACATTGGACATTTTTCACTTCTTCTGGCAGGATGTTGAGGAATTTTGCTCCCAGATATGACGGTTATTTTTCATAGAGTGTGAGATGATGGATCGGAAATACTATGTTGTTGGCTCTTCTAGACTTATAATTATGTGTGTCAGTTCCTCTCTGCAGGTTTTGTCTTTTAGCATTCAAGGCAGTTTCTAGGATGAAAAGGCTCACTACAGTTAACACCTTTAGTTGTTTAAAGGCAGTGCGGCATGATTCTCTAGGCCCAAGGCAGGCTAGAATTCAAACTGCCTTTTTTTGTAGAACTTAGTTGGTAAAAAGGTTTTTTGTATTAGCATTTTACAAGTTAATTTTTAGTTTTTAAGTATTAAGATAAATTTGGAAGAGAAGTAAATTATCTGATGATGAAATTTTCGTTTGAAATACAAGTAAGTTAATATAAAAATAGAAAAATAATAAAAACTGATCGTGACACACATAGAGGTAGTGAGGTATGAGAAGAAGCTTGGGTGTTTACAAACAAACACAGATGAATTTGGATTTTTCCAGGAGGGGAAATAAATATTTACATATGATCAATCGATTCAACAACAAATTTCTTGTGTCAGACATGTGTTACATGCTAAACAAAAAACATGTCACCTGTTTATTGATTGTTATTTAAAGAGCAAAACATTGTTTCTAATATCAACCCACATTTTGTTTTGGTTATAATTTTTTATCTACCAGACTAGTAGCGTAATCACATGGTTTTGTTTACTTCTACGTCATCGATGATTTCTTCCCCTCCTCTGTTGAAACTTCAATCTCAAGCTTCTTCTCATACCTCACTACCTCTAATAATATATTTATGAAGTAAGAGTTGTCCTTGGACGGGGGTGTTTTATTTGGAGGTGGGGTTATGATGCAAAATGTGTTTTTTTTGGGGGGGGAGGGTTTAAAAATAAGTACTTTTGACCAGCCTGGGGAGTGTTAATGGTTTAGGAATCCAATTTACAAAATGTGAGGGGGTGAATCATTGTCCAAGGGGGGGAGGTGTGAGCACCTCTTAGGGAATCAGTTTTGAGTTTTATTATACAAATTTGCTTTTTGTGGTAATTTTATTTAAAATTTCCTGTGGAGGATGTACTTTTTATAATAAAACTTCACTGAGTATTTTATTTGAATTAGAACATGAAGATTTCTACGACGGCCGAGTGTTTGGGGAGTCCTGGTCGGACGCGAGTGTGCACATGAAGGATGGCGTTCTCACGGCCACGATACAGCTGGTCGACGAGACATACAACATTGAGGTAACAAAGTGTTCTTTAACCTCGATAATCGGTCTTAAAATCATGTTTCAATAGAACCTTGACAAGATGACTCTCAAGGCAATTTGGATTTCCCATGGTCTCAGGTTTGAATCCCGCTAATCACCAAAGCAATTTGCTATGTGCTATTGCCGTAACCTTGAAGGTGTACAATAAGCTAAAAAGCTGCAGTGCTTGTCCATGGAAACTTCTAAGCCTGGCCCTCGTCTAGAAAAAAAGTGGGATTTGGAGCAGTCCTCTTATTGATGGGCTCTTGTTACTGAGGGTCGTTATATGAAGGTTTTTTGGCTAGCAGTTGAGTTATTAAGTTTACTAAAATCTCTGAAACCCCTTGTTTTTAGAGCAACACGCTAATAAAATGGCTGAAGTGTAGTTAGTTTACAGTTTACAGGAATCTTCTTTTCCTAAAAATAAGTTAGCAATCGGTTGATCAATGAAAAATCCTGTGAAGCAGACGGAATACATAATTCTTTAGCAACATCCGATTTATATATTGACAAATTTTCCTTGACACTTTTAATTTTTTTGTATTTAAAATCAATAGTCATTGTTGTGAGTCTGTTTTTTTAAACATTGCTCTAATTAGGTGGCAATGCAATGTATATTACCAACATTTACAGCATGATCGCTAATCACATGTTTCTTTTATCAACAAATGTACAACTGACCTGTCATTTGTTGAAGATGTCTGACTAGGCTGAAAAGGGGGGGGTTGGTATTTTGAAGTTGAGACTTATATCAAAACAGACGTTTGTTTACCCAAGAAAAAAAAATTTTATCACTGTATCTCTGTGAGAATCTTTGCCCATAAAATCTTGAGAACTGTTATGAGAAGTTTGAGAAGTTCATGAAAAGTTTGGGGTGACCTCTTTGAGGTTAATTCCTTAAAATATTGTGTTTGAACCTCTGGTTTAGAGCTATGGCATGAATTAAGATAAATCGATATCATTGAGGCTGTTTGCTTGAAAAACAGCTGATTAATGGAGGTTGCATTTAACGTAGAATGTTATGGTGGTTTTAATGGAATTAAAAAATGTGCTTAGAGATTGTATTAGAATTAATATTATAGAGATTTTCAAGTTTTTAAGTGTCGTGTAGCCGAGGTTCTATTGTATCTATTGTCTTGTCACTACCATCAAGACAGGAATGAGCCTGTGTTTCTTTGAAAATCAGATGTTACACAACATTTTTCCCTCATAAAAAATTGGTGAAAACATTGATACAGCATTTGTTTTTAGTTTTTAGCACTTTTTTGTTTATGCCAGGGAGTTTCACATCCATCCTTGAACATGTGTGTATAGATATACTACTATTAGAAATTATTTTTAATTTTTTTCCAATTTGTTTAGTCTCTTCATTGAATAAGAGTTAAAGAAATGTTTTAGTGATATTTGAGTTCTATCAGTGGTACAGAATTTGAAGAGATAAAAAAATTAATTAAATAATAGCTATTTCGTATAAAGAAAAATTGATGTAATTTTATAGACCATGGTTTATGCTAAGAGACAAACGAGCATTGATCTGACGGTACTGCACGGCCGTGTGGTTAAAGATGTTGACTGACGAGTCAATGTTGAAACCATACACCGTGGCGCGGGTTCGATTCCCGCACCATGAGCAATCCCTATTAGGCTTGCAACTGTGTGGTAAAGTTGGTGGGAGGGCCCACGTAAAAAAAACGGTGACCGGCTTGGTTGGAAGTTGACGGCATTTGTAAGTTTAATAGCGATTGCAGTGGACACCTGTTTTGCTTTTCTTACCCTTGTATAGAGGAGGAGGATACGTTTTTTATAATTTTTATTAATTAATTCAGCATATTGTCAATGCATATGGACAATCAAAAAGGTCATAGCCATAATATTAGACCAAATACAAACAAAATAAACATATTACAAATAAAAATTGAGAGAGATAAAAAAATGGTAGGTCAAAGGGTTAAAAATCAATTTTTCAGATTTATTTTTAGTAAAGTATGTATATCTCCGGTTCTAAATAAGGTAATTAGTTCATTTTGGTCTTAAAATAAGCAGTAAAGTGTCGGCTTTTATTTAAAATATTGATATGTAAAATCGGTTAAGCTGTAAACGAATGTCACAACACCATCTATACATTAAAAAAAATAAAGTTGATATCCAATATGGCAAATCCAATATGGTGGCTGAAAATTATTATCTTGTAAAAATTAAGGATTAGCCACCCAACAGTGATAGGCATTGGTCCCGAGTAAATACCTAAAAAAATGCATGTAAAAGAATGCAATGAAGTAACTTTGTTCAAAAATGGTTCCATGTTAATTTTTTTAACTATTAATTGATATTTTTTGTTTTTCTGGGTTAAAAAACAAACAAAAGTTAAAAAGTTGATTAAAAGTTAAAAAGTTGCAAACAAGCAAAACATTAAAGTACATGTCACTAGTAATAAAAAAATATATTTATGTCAAAAATTTCCACGGGGGAGGGGGGTATATGCTGGCCCTCCCTATATTAGAGGTATATGTTCTCTTCAAACAGAAAATTCAAAATTATTTTTCTAGATAAATCCATGCCAACTTTAGACAGTGGTACAGTAGCACTTAAAGAACTCAGTCATAATGTCCACATTCAGAGCAAAGATTTGGCGTTTGCATTTGTTTGTTTAACATGTACTTCCCCCGACAGCCTTCCTGGCGACATCTCCACCACCTGGACAACCAGTCGATGGTGACGTACAAGGCGTCCGATGTGCAGTTCAGCTGGGACCAGCCGGACCACCCGCACCAGCCGTGCGCCTACGTCAAGGAGGAGACAGGTGCGAGACACGACAACTAGAGGTAGTGAGGGACATGACGAAGCTTGGGTGTTTACAAACAAAACCAGATGAATTTTGATTTTTAGAGGGGGGAAAATAAATAATAAACGATGATCAACTGAATTTGTTGTGGCAATCGTCTGTTACATACTAAAGTAAAATCATTTCACCTGTTTATTGATTGTCATTCAAAGAGCAAAACATTGTTTTCAATATTAAACCACACTTTGTTTTGGTTGAGGATTTTTTAGCTACCAGACTAGTAGCATAATCATATGGCTCTGTTTACTTCCACGTCATCGATAATTTCCTATCCTCCTCTGCCGAGACGTCAAACTCAAGCATCAACATATACCTCACTACCTCTAATTGATTGTCACTATATTAGTTCCAGTTAGGTTCATGTTGGTACTTTTTCTTCATTCTAAAAACGTCAGTTTACCAGTAAAATGGCAGTTCATGCAGTCATTCTGATTCCGTAAGTGTTGTCCTGTCATTAATCAAATGTATTCTTATGCTAATGGATGATCTGAAAAGAAAAAAATATAATTGGGGTGAGATATTAAATTATATCAGACAAAATTCAACAGGAAATAACTGTTTTTTTTCAGTTAAAAAGATACAATTCACCCCTCATTACTATTTTTGACATCACCAGCTTAGTTACCAGTTTTGAAAGTATTTTCAATAACATGAGCTTACAACTTGCTTTTCCACTTCTTTAAGTTGCTTATAACCTTCCAATGATACCAATGTTTGCTCAGGTCATGAAAGTGACGAGGAGGAAGAGGAAGCAAGCGGTGTGGGCGGGGAGGGTGAGGAGGGGGGGAAGGCGAGGTGGCGGCGACAGGCCGACCAATACGAGTACACGCCCACCAAGACACGATGCCCCCTGCTGCTTGTGGCGGACTACAGGTTTTACCAGGAAATGGGCGGCAGCAACACAAAAACCACCATTAACTATCTAGTATGTTAAACCTCATTTTTATTTTTAATAGTTGTTTTAACATTGCCCCTTTCACTACTCAAAGTTTTACTCAGTTGCTCAGTGTTATGTTAATACAGATTTGCTAAATATTGAATTTTTTGATTGTATCTAAAAGTTTATTGATATGTGAGGTTGGCATTAACTTCGCATCCATCAGATACAGACTAATCATCCTTTATTTATTACCAAAGCATGGCTAGTTGGAGGAACAAAGACCAGTTAAGGGAATACAGCATTATTTTACGTTGAACAAACCTATCTTTGATTATGTTTATTGTCTATTCATAAAAATATATGTTCATACACATTTGGTCATGTAGTATCTCTGTTTGCAATAATAGTAATTTGAAATAATACTTAAGCACCCATTTATGTTTTTTTTCACTTAAATTCTGCTGGATAACGATAAATAATGTTTAACTACATATCATTCTACAAAAGAACCTCAATAGTTTGACATTCGATACTTTGACGCTCTGTTTTCGACACCACCTCACACTCAAAAAACAATTAAAGATAACAAAATATTTTTGTCCAGTAATATTTGTTCTGAATTTATTTATAAAACAAAAATATTTTGAATTGTAGATCAGTCTGATCGACAGAGTGCACAAGATCTACAATGACACGACGTGGCAAGACCGGTCCGACCAGGACGGCTTCAAGGGGATGGGGTTTGTCATCAAGAAAATCGTAGTTCACTCGGAGCCCACCAGGGTGCGGGGCGGGGAGGCCCACTACAACATGGTGCGCGAGAAGTGGGACGTCCGGAACTTGCTCGAGGTAAATACAGCCAGTGCTTCGACTGACCTCAGTACAAGAATTCCCTAAGTCTATCTAAATGGTACTCTTTCTACGTTACCACATAAAGCAGACTAAAAAACTTGTTTGATAGTTTTATTCTTCAAATATTTTTTTTAATTCAGCCAGAGAATTGAATTTTTTATGTCAAAAGAGTCGATGTTCTCCTAGTGACTGACAAATTTATTTAAATACTTTCTTATTAGTTGATATTATTTTAATGTTATCTGGTTAATCTGTCCTAATATCCTAAACTTATTAATGTTGCAGATTTTTAAAAATCAGATACAAAAAAATAAGTCCATGTTGATGTTTGTTTGTTGTTTGTAACTTTTTTGTGGATATCCTTTTTACTATAATTAATTTATATAGTGGGATTTCGGAGGTAATTTGTGTCAATGTATTTTCTTTTTAATTCTGTTTTACATTTGATTTTCTTTATTTACATATTTAAAAAATGGTCTGGTTTTCTTTTTGTGAATTGTAAGATGCTGGTAAATGATGTTGTCACTTATTTGTATTATTAAAGAAGATAATTATCAAGTCTCCCTAAATGTAGGATGGTTTTTTTAATAAGACAATAACTCGTCAGAAATTCAATGATGATATTTTTTGGTTACCAGTCAATGTCGTAAGTGGATCACCCGAGGTAGGAGGTTTGTTGCAGGTGTTCTCTCGCAACAGGGAGTTGCGCAAGTTCTGTCTGGCGCATCTGTTCACTCACCAGACGTTCGTCGTCAAGCAGGGTCTGGCCACTGTTCTCGGCCTGGCTTACATAGCCAGTCCCCGGCCCTACTCCACGGGAGGCATCTGCACCAACGGTTATAACTCATCACTTTTCGTTTCTTCACAATGTCGGGCTGCATGTCACATAACCACGGCGGATGATGGTCACTTCATACTGGGATCGGTGGAGGGTTTAACTTGATTTTCAATGTTAGTGACTAAAATGTTAATGGTTCTGAAGGTTGTTCGTGTTCTCTTTCATGTGTTGTACAGTTTTAATTGAAATGGTGTTATGGAAATAGTTCTTTATCAGACTTTTTTCCTACTCTACAGTTATTTAGTAAATCACCTCTATTCTTTTGGTTTGGATATTGATGGGTCAGATAGGGTCGGGATTATTCTCTTCTTGAATCTGTTAGTTTTTAAAATAGGATTATGACTAACAAAACTCGACCATGACTAATAACATTTAAAATATTCAACTCTTAAATGAAATTGTTTTCAGTGAGGTAAAGTGATTGAATCCTGTTTTTCTTTAGTGACAAATATTATTCTTTAATCACATGACTGAGTAAATTACAGCCATGGTTTTGCATCCTTCACACATGAGAACCTTGAAATGCATTTTCATGTTCATTACTGGGTTAGCCTACAATAACAGTTCCAAATATTACCAAATTACAAGTTGAACCCATAGAGGAAGGAAATAATGCTACGCTCGATTGACCAATCATACCCTCTAGTTTTACAGTAGCCTATAACTACAGCCTCAATTAATTAATCCAAAACCCCAATCAATTTTATCCATTTTTCTACTCCATCATAGAGAAAAGATTAATGTACTTTATAACCACACAAGCCTACCAGAGTCCTCCTGTTATTACCAGAGTATTTGTTTTCCATTATCTTTGAAAGTGTTCATTTTTGGGAGTTTTTTTTGTACCTAATAATCATTTCATCATTCACTTCACTGTATTGTCTATGTGTGGTTAGATGTAGTGTCAAATGTACATTTATCTACGACCATTGCAATAAGCACCAATTATGGTATTACAATAAACATTATAATGATATACATTAAAACACCAAAAACCAAGCAGTACTCTAATGACGACTTTAGAGTACTGGAGTCACTTTAGAGTACTGGTTCTAGACCAATGAGAGCTCGGCATTTGACGGAAGTAGTGTCATAATAACAATTACGCAATTCGCACATCAGCTGATTGTTGCATTACGATTCATGTTTGAGTTTACTTATTGTTGAGTCAGCTGATTGTTCCACAACGATTCATGGTTCAGTCTGCTTATTTGCCTAACCTCAAATTTTAGTTTACCTATTCCATCATTAGTAAAAGTCATGAGTTTTGTTTAACTTCGGGGGAAATTTTGTTGTATATTGTTGGTCGTAGATAAAATAGTGTATGCAACGATTGTATTATGCCTTTAAGCCACTCGTGAGATATTTAGAACACTCTCTTCGCTCGTGTTCTAACTTACATCTCACTCTTGGCTTAAAGGCATTCATTATACAATCGTTGTATAAACTACTATTTTCAAAGCAGCTAGCCTATTAGTTTTTTTAGCAGACACGTCACACCCAGAGTAAATTTCTTGCCAGTGGAAAGCAAAATCTGAAAATGATTTTGAACATAAAATAACAATCTAAACTATGAAATGTTAAAACTAACACTATTTATTTGAAGATTAACTATTGGAATGTATTTTCTAAGCAAAAAATGTATTTAATTGATAATTTGTTGCCAGTCAAGTAAGTTTTTTTCTTTAACGTTGTTATCTTGGTGATTTGTTTCATTACATCACTATATAATTTTATTATCTGATGATAAGATCCTTGTTAACTTCAGTATAAGGTCAGTAAACCTAACTTGCTTTTCTAACATTTATTAACATCTGACGCCGCGGTGGTGGTGCATGTTTAGGTCTTCAGCAGAGAGTATAGCCACAAGGACTTCTGCCTGGCGCATCTGTTCACTGATCTCAAGTTTGAAGGAGGAATTTTGGGGCTGGCCTACGTCGGCTCTCCCCGCCGCAACTCTGTGGGAGGAATCTGTACTCCAGGTTGATATTCAGCTAAAAACAGCTGTTCTTTTGGTGATTTTTTTTAATGTCCTAGGGTCTCAGAGTGTCATATTGTCCAGTTTTTTTTTTTTTTATATTCATAATAGTTTTTGACTAGTAGTTTGATGTGGTCCTGCATGAATACTCAAGTGACTAGTTTATAATTGCTACAAATATTCATCACATCAAAACCAATAACTTATCCAATAATGTATTAGAAACAAATAACTTCTATCTTTTTCTTTCCCCAAGTTTTTGTCTTACGATATATCTTGGTTTTAATTTTCTTCATCCTTTTCATCATTCATTTTTTTCTTTTTTCCTACTTGGGGGCAATACTTACTTGTGTTTGTTATATCTTATCCTATCTCACCACCACCTTTGTCTTCCTTTCCTCTCCCTTCATCCTCCTACTTTCTCAAATTTCTTAACCTTACCTTCCTCTCCTCCTACTTTCTCAATCTTCTTAACTTCCTCTTTTTCTAGGGGTCTGCGGGTCCCCGAGTTTTTCGGGTCGGGTCGGGTCAAAGGCCGGCCAGAGACATCGGGTCGGGCCAAAAAATAGTTCGGGCCAAAATCGGGTTGGGCTGCGCCTGATACGTTACTCCCCC
The DNA here is from genome assembly GCA_035578135.1 of Flexamia atlantica. Taxonomy (NCBI): domain Eukaryota; kingdom Metazoa; phylum Arthropoda; class Insecta; order Hemiptera; family Cicadellidae; genus Flexamia; species Flexamia atlantica. The sequence goes on from JAQJVK010000002.1 coordinate 35,616,553, forward strand.
ACCGTTTACCCGGCGATCGAATTTACGTGCGACTTACGTGTGTGTGATCGAATTTTACAGCCGATTGCTAGTTACGCTAAGCTGCATTTCGTTTATTTACAATCGGAAAATACACACGATCGTTTTTCGCGGCCGACCGCGACTTTAGCAAGGCTACATTTGCCGATTATCGGCGATCAGAAAATACGCACGATCGTATTTCGCGGCAGATCGTGAGTTTCGATACGCTACATCATCTGCCGTTCATCAGCGACCGAAAGATACGCGGACTCATTCGCGCGGAAGATACACGTTTTTTATTTTTCGCAGCCGTCCACGAGTTTTTCATAAAAATAACCTGAAAAATATTTCATTATCTCAGAAGAATGGATTTTGACAGTTACCTAGAAATACCACCTCTCAGAATTCGGAAATTGAAAACTTACACCTGTATTTAGCTCTGACTTGCACTTTTCAACTTCAAATTTATATTCATAGTTTATATTGTTTATTGGCGTTATGTAATAATAATAAAGTGTGGCTTTGTAATGATAATAATCATTGATTGTTATGGCTCTCATAGTTTTTTGGCTGAATTTTTTCACATTATTAGTTTTTTATCTTAATTTCTTGTTGTTTGTTAAAATCGAATTATGATATAATTTTAACCTGCTAAAAATTATTAGGCCTATATATATAGTGGTAATTTTCATCTATTAATTTTGTATTTATTTTCTTGATTTAACTTCTTTTTAGGTTCTAGTTAATTCATACGAAAGTAATTATTTAAATATTTTTGGCCCGACCCGATTTTGGCCCGAGACCCAAAAGCAAAAATTAAAGGCCCTACCCGACCCGACCCGAACTTAAAAAGTCTGGCCCGCAGACCCCTATCTTTTTTCCATATCCAGGTTCAAGCCCTTCATTTTAACCTTTCTTAATCTACCATCTCTATCCTTCCTTCTCTCTGTCTTTGTCCTCCATCTTTCTCATTTTTCTATTCTGTTCAATAATGCAGTACTTTATTCACTGTATTGAAGCATTTTTTAATTCTTCTTAATATTTAAAATGTTTGAGCTGTTTTCAGTTTTACGCCATTGGGAGCAAATCAGATACATGGAGTAAAAATATTTTCTAATTCTCAGTGATCCATGTCTTGACAAAATCTTGTATTGTAAGACTTTATTACTTACAATACAAAATCTTGTGAACAACAAAAAAACACTACAATGATATTTGATTACCGACAGAGTATTTCAAGAATGGCTACACGCTGTACCTGAACTCGGGGCTGAGCTCGAGCCGCAACCACTACGGCCAGCGGGTGATCACGCGGGAGGCGGACCTGGTGACGGCGCACGAGTTCGGCCACAACTGGGGCTCGGAGCACGACCCGGACATCCCCGAGTGCAGCCCCAGCGCCAGCCAGGGCGGCAGCTTCCTCATGTACACCTACAGCGTCAGCGGCTACGACATCAACAACAAGGTGAGTGTGCTCAAAGTGCATTCAGATTGTCATATTACAGATATAAACTCGGACAACTGTCCATGATCTTTACATACTATCCACAGTTAAAATCATGTCAAATCAAAATCAGCTCTTTTTCAGTAATTATTTATAATACAAGTATCGGTTATAGCACATATTATTTACAAAATAAACACTTACAAAATAAATTGACTTAGGCTATTTTACATATGAAATTTCTCTCACATAGGCTTTGGATATATTGGATTTTAATAAAAGTCTAATACCCTAGGAAAACCAGTTATTTAGCCTACAATAAATGAGCTCTGGTGGAGTAAGCAGACATAGATAAAAACTGTCTTCTTTACAGCAACTTCTGCTGAGTTGCTTTGAAATCTATCGAAGACCAAAGTGAGAACAAACATGATTAAGAAAAGACATTTAAGGAAATTCATTGGTTGATAAAGAAATTTGTAATAAGAAATTTGAACATTACACTTTTTAATGTAGAAATGATGCATTGACATGGCACAATCAAACTTATTCCTCGTCCGTTATTGCAGAGGTTCTCGCCGTGCAGCCTTCGCTCCATCCGCAAGGTGCTGCAGGCCAAGTCTGGCCGATGCTTCTCCGAGCCTGAGGAATCGTTCTGTGGCAACTTGCGCGTCGAGGGAGACGAAGAGTGTGACGCTGGCTTGTTAGGTGATACTTTGATTCTAGTAATGTAGCTTTGGTTTAGTTACAAATATTTTAGGATGAAACCATCTATTATAGGTTCTTAACATCAATCGTTAAGGATTCAGAAAATTAGATCAACACGCCTATGGGAAACTCTGTGACAAATACTTCTGTTTGGTTTTTATTTATTTATTTTTTTTAATCATTCCCTATACCAATGAAAGAGTGCACACTATTTCTGCCCGTGTTTCTGTCTTGATACGGGTCATTAAGACTTTCTTGATAATTTAATTAATGTAGAGAAAAGGATCTGAGAGGTAAGTAAGGCTTTGATCAGTTAGCAGAAAATGTGTCTCATTAAATGTGCCAAAACAATGACAACAAACAATGATTAACATGGTCATTACTCATGACTCATTACCCATCATGCCATTAAGCTAGTGGCATAAATACCAATTAAAAATAGTTACTTGTTAGAATCCAGTTGTGAAACAGAGTGTTCATTTGAGGATTATTTAAATAAATTTCAGTTAAATAGAGATTACACATGACAAGAAGCTCTGCTTTTGGTTGATCCCATTGTGTATACAAACATAAGAAGTTAAATTAATCTCTTTTCTAGAAAGTGGTTGTGGATGAACATTGATGAAGGATATGTTTTAGATTCAAGAATTTAAAGTACCTGCCCTGTAAAAAAACTGTAATTAGATGCTCTGTTGTAGGCACTGAAGATAATGACGCCTGCTGTGACAAGGTATGCAAACTGCGACGCAACTCTGGGGCTGTGTGCAGGTGAATATCATTTGTATTTATTCTGTGAAGGATTTTTAACATTTGTAATTAATTTTATCTGGATTTCTTTTGGGAGGAAACAGAGCAGGATTAACTCCTTAATAGTAGCACTGACGATAATTGGCTGATAACTGAACATTAGATCGCGTGCTTCATGTCAATACAATTGTTGCAAATTACGGGTTTTAGTAATTTAGCTTTTATATTTATTGATAAACCAACAAAGTGAAGTGAATCTATGCATTAGCAGTTAAGAAAATGAGTCTATTCAAAAATTATGTAAGGCAAGGAAAATTAACAACGAATCAAGTCAAATAATTCTTTATTTGCAAAATTAAATGATACAAGCAGAATTAAAATAAAAAATCAAAAACCTCACATTGGTCTAGGACTTGTTTGGTGACAAAACATTTTTGAGAGATAATGTTGCACTTGATACCTTAATCAAGCTTATCACTCGCCATGTTATCCTTTCTCCGTTTCGACAGCGACAAGAACTCGCCGTGCTGCCAGAACTGCAAGTACATGTCGGCGGGGTTCACGTGTCGCGAAGCGCAGTACGCGACGTGCGAGCAGGAGTCGCGCTGCTCGGGTCTGTCGGCCGAGTGTCCGCGCTCGCCGCCCATGAGTGACGGCACCGGCTGTCTGGAGCGGGGCCAGTGTCGCGGCGGCAAGTGCGTCCCCTACTGCGAGACCCAAGGCATGCAGAGCTGCATGTGCGACATCAGTGAGTGTTCCACTACTTGTCACTGGTTGTTTGGGCGATCTTTCATCTACAGATGTTACAGGTTTTTAATCACCTGTTTAATTTAATTCAAGTAAATTTTGTGGGAAGAACTCTGAGGATGAGTTGGTAACTTGAAAAAGATGCAGTGTTTCAGACAGCTTACTGATGTACTCATTAACAAATCTGCGTGAGCAAATAACTGATGTGCTCAATAACTGAAGTTTTATAATGACTTCTATTTTTAAATTGCTGTTATCAGAGAAAGAACTCTTGAAGGAATTTTTTCTGTCTTCTTTTTTTCTCCTAGTAAGCGAAATTCATCCTCAAAAAGCTCAGTGCTGAGGGCTTAAAATTGAATTGAAATTGAAAGTAGTTTATTTGTTTAAATATATTGTGTGTGGTGAATGTTACAAGGTAATTTAAGGAGAAATAGCAGGGATAGAAAGGTTTTTGGATGCAAAATGAGCTGTTTGATTGTAGAATTCTGCTTGGTGGTGGTTTATCTTGTTTTTTAGTTTTAGTCTTGTGTAGCCATTTAGGGTACTGAGTTAGTCATGATGCCCCTTAAATTTTTGAATATTTATATTTTTTTTTGGAATCCAACATATAATTTGTTTGTTTTATCATTTTGCTAAAATTAATTGTTTTTTCCTTCCATGTTTCAATTGCCATTTCTGTATCCTCAGTAAGCGATGCATGCAAGAGGTGCTGCCGAATGAACATGAACGACACCTGCTTCCCTGTAGACCCTCTCGACATACTGCCTGACGGGACCCCGTGTATACAGGGCTTCTGTAATAAGGTATGCTTGGACTGTTGTTTAATAACAGTTGTTAATATCAACCAGATTGTAAACAGCAGAATATGGCAGCTTTTTATGTTTATTAAAAAATATAGAGGGGGTGATGCAAATGAGAGTGTTATGACCAGATGAAGTAATTTGAAATTTTAAAATTATTACTAAATTTGTTATGTACATTTAAATAATATTTTAAAAGTTTTTGTCAGATTTAAGAAAATAAAAAGACCTAATCCCAATAAAAATACACAATCTCAAGATTGTGAAATTGATCAGGTATTGATACTGTTAAAAAGAATCAATACTTTTTGGAATTCAACCCATCCTTCATTCAATTATGGAGGTCTTCCCTCTTCTAGTTAATAGAGAAATTAGTGGCCGTGAAATATTCTTTTGTTACATGTAAATCATTTGTTCTATGTAGAGTACCTATTTTTTTAAGGGTTTGCCTGCTTTTCCATCCATATTTCCTCTCTATCTTTCTTTCTAAGATACATAAAAACCACTAATTAATCCTATAATCCTAGGGTATTTTACCACAGCTTACGTTACGTTTTGTCCCGAGTTGGTAGTGTTTCAATCGAAACTTCAACGATGTTTGCCTCATGTTCGGCTGTTGCGGCAGGGCGTGTGCGAGAAGACGATTCAGGACGTGGTGGAGAGGTTCTGGGACATCATCGAGGACATTAACATCAACAAAGTGCTGCTGTTCCTGCGAGACAACATTGTGGGCACCGTGATCCTGGTGACGGCTCTCGTCTGGATACCGGCCAGCTGCCTGGTCAGCTACTTCGACCGCCGCCGCCTCCACAAGGTGACCTTAGTGGTAACATGTTTATAAAATACACTAGTGGCTTGTAGGGGCATAAGCCCCTAATAAGGGAAAATTTAAATTAAAACAATTCTTATTTCATATAGTAAGATCTACCTTTATAAAATGGCTTTTAGATCTACCATATGATAATATCTAGAACATGGTTTAAAATAAAATAACAATATCACATATTTTATGTAAACAAAGCAGCTCCCAATGCTTTTTAAATGGCAGATATTTTACGTTATTTCTCATTTTCTAGTAAGCTTCAAGCAAATTCAGCATTTTTCCCGCCATCACGGAATAGAGACCTTTAATTTGAGCCCTCTCCCACCTTTCTACGACTTGCAAAGCGCCCACAATTTTGACGCAAAGAATCGCCTTACGAAATTAAATATATGATTATATAATGAGTACTAACCTAAGAGGTAAAATGTACATAAAATACATTATAGAATGAGTACTCAAGCAGCGTACTGACACAAAGGAGCGAATTTCAATTTGAGGTCTTATGTTGCCCATTTTAGGCCCAACCACCCCAAAGTTTGGGCTTTGTCCTCTTTTTTTAAATGGGAATAGGGGTGTTCCAGTTTATTCCCTCAACTCACTGGCCAGTAGATTGTAGAAAATAATATTTCTACCCAATTTACAGGAAATCGGTTGATAATTAATTGGACTAGAGGTCTGCGGGTACCCGAAAATTCGGGTAGCTTCGGGTAATTATGTGAACCCGAGTGGTCGGGTGGGTTCGACACGTCTCAGGTTTTATCCGGGCGGGTTTTTATTACACATCGGGTCGGGCGGGTACCTACTACCCGAAAGAAATCGGACCCGACGTACTACCCGAAAGAAACCCGTAACTTTAAAAATGTTCAACAATAATTAATTCGCACAAAGATTTTGACTTACAGCGTCCACCCAATATTATAATGTGACGAACAAAGATGGTCGCGATCGCAATGTCAAACTTAGAAGCAATCTTCACTATACGTCTCAACTCAGACAATCAGCCGTCTCCTTGCCGGCTGAAAATTATTGTACGCTTACTGCTTAATATCGTATCCTCGTTTAGCAACCTAAAGGACCAGGGAACCGACGCAATGAAATAGTCGTAGGTACCAACACTAAATAGCTTTGAATAAGCTGGAATTTCTAGCAGAGCTTATGATACGAGAGGTCTTATCGAGAAGATAATTGTTGTGATCTATTTTTGGACACGTTAAACCGGAAGAGCGTGTCCTTCCCCCGAAAAACATACACAAAAATTATCCCTGAAGTGATAAGGAAAGGACGTTGACAGGTGAAATGAAATAATATCTCCAATCAGATGGAATTCGGAAAGTTTCTGCTACATTTAGTTGACCTTGGAGAACCACAAAGTATACATCAGTCTTTTGTTTGACCATGGATTTTCTCTTGAACGGCAAGAGATAAAAGTTTCTTTTTGTCACAATATATTTTAAAAAATAAGACAAAAAGTATGAGCCATCATTTGTGGTTGTAGGACAAATGGTTTAGATTTTCGCATTTCGTAGTAGGGAAAAGACGAATACATACACACGCAGGCTAATTGATGAGGAAACAAACCCCCCCCCCGACCTCCCCCCCTTCCCACTGATAAGGAGGCTGAGAAAGCTGTTTTTTCTAGCTCTCTCTCTCTCCCCCCCCCTTCTCTTTCCTCCCTTCCTCTACTCTATTTCTTAAACCGACTATTATTTTCTTCATAGAAGTTTTGTAATAAAACTAATTTTATGATGAAAATAAATTATTGTTGATTATTGTTGTTATAAAATATAAATACTATTTCATTGATAAATTATGAAATAATAAGATTAGTCATGAATATGAATATCAATTGACTGTATTGGTTATTGTATATTGTATATGGCACCATTTGGTGCATTACAATGTTTTACAAAATTTTCATTATATATATTATGACATTATTAAAATTTTAGCTGAAAAAATTCATTTGTATCATAAATACAATGATCTGTAAAGAATGTCTTCATGTACTTTTTAAATTGGTCTTTTAATTAATCATTTTTCTTTTAATTAATAAAAATCCTTTAATTTTTTTATATTTGATGGTAACTTATTGTAAAGTTTCATATTTGTGTATGTAATTGTTCTTTGTGTTTTAGAGTACCTTGTTCGTTGTCTAGCTTCAATTCATCAATATTTCTTGTCCCATGGTCATGTGTAGTGTTATTTTCTTCATGCAAACTGTAATTTTTTCTTGTATGTATATATGTAAGTAATGTGAATGTTAAGTTAGATTTTTACTTATTTTATATTAGATTTTTTTCGTAACTGCTTAGTAGTCCCATCAAAATTTAATGAAATTAATGTTTTGATGACAAATGATACCCAAACCTGACCCGAATTTTTTTTCAACTTCAATACCCGAACCCGACCCAACCCGAATTTTTTTCCACTTATAATATCCGAACCCGACCCGACCCGAAAATTGATGGTAATCTACTACCCGACCCGGCTTGAAAAATCACTACCCGCAGACCTCTAAATTGGACCCAAAATAGTACATCAAAGTTGTGTCACACTTGTGGTAAAAGAAAATTACTAAAATTAAATGTAGAAATGTAGTCTTTAAAATTATACAAATTACAAAAGAAATTCTGTGAAAGGAATTCTTAGTGAATAAGAACTATTTTTGTACTCAAAGAAAACTTTTAAGGCCTTTAAATATATATTATCCAAGACTGAATTTACTGCTGTGTATTTAGTTTACAATACTGACTGTTTAATTTCAATAAGTATTATATTTGAAATAATATCATATTTAAAATTAATTAATTAAGTCTTGTTAAGTAATTAGGAATAGTATATATAATATTTTTTAGATTTATTTTGTTAACTTTTTACATTTTATGTTCAGGAGGAGAAGCGCCGAGAATGGAGTGAGACAGATGCATTCATGCACCCGACTGACACACGACGCACAATCATACACACGAGAGTCACGCGCAAGAACAGGGTCACACCGCAGCAGCAGTATTAGGGACCGAGAGGTCACAAGAACACAAAGACAGTATTAAAAGACAGTGACAGTAATACAGTATGACAGTATTGGTAGTCACAGGTTGGTGGGTCGGTATGAAACCTTAGTAAGCCTAGTGAGGTAATTTGCCTCACAAAAACAAGTAAACAGTATGTGGATTGAATGTTATTTTACCCATATTCATCATTAGTTAACCAATTTCAGCAGTATATATGTAAAAAAATCATTTCTGTTTGTTGGTTGATGGTAAAACTGACAATCAGAAGGTATGATAGGCGGCCACATTAACTCAAGTACTTTTTCTTCTTCATTAGTTTAAGCCAAGTCAAATAGGTAGCTGTGAAAAAGTAATGTTATAATGGTCCTCATTATTTAATGAATATTTATTTATAAAGATAGTTTAAGAGGATTTTATGCTGTTATGGTCCAATCAATACTCCAAAAGGCCCTGTCTGTTATTATTCTGTTATGTTCTAATTTAATCAACTGGAACTGAACAAAAACTAACTCAAACATGTTACTTAAACCAAAACATTTCATACCGACTATTAAAGGTCTACTAAGTTAAGGTGGCAGTAGGTCAAATTATGTCTTTTAGCACTAGACAACTATGTCCTGCTCACACTAAAAGACAATGTGAAATTGTTACTCATTTAAGCATTGACAGGGCAGCAGGTGGTAAAACTGACATACTTTTACTATTACACAGTGGAGTCCAACAATTCAATCTTTTAAGCAATCCAAAAAGCAATTGGTACAGGATATTTTTACCAATTGCAGGTATAAGGCAGGAGTAACTTGGCCCGGTTGCAAAGACAATCAATCACATGTGTTAAGTTATTGTCAGTGTGAACGACAAGCTCTGTGAAAAACTTTGATAAAAGCTTATGGTAAAATTTAACCGCGCATAGCCACACCTTTTTACCAATGGTCAGAAAACTGGGGCAGTAACTTAGTTTATGTCATTTATTTATTGTATGTATTTATAATTATTATGTTTAATCAAGTAATAATTCCAATCTGGAATATTCTTTCATCCAAAATGGGTCCAGTCCCGATCACTCAGGATTATGGATGCTCCACCGTTCTGATTTATAATTATTTTGATGACATTGAAATCGGCAACACTTTCTTTTGCTCTACTGGTCAGGGCCAGACGGGTTCCTTATTGGTATGTCACAGAACACGGCCAAAAAAATTACCATGATGCCCACTGAAAACCCTTCTAAGCACCACCTGACTTCGTAATGTTGTTCTTTGGGTCAAAATAAGCAAACAAAATTATCATTTGAACATCTAGGTCTCTCTCCTTTTTTCTTTCGACTGTCAGACTGATTGGAATTTTTACACAATTTGACACAACTTATAAACTACATAAGGAACTAACTTCAAACTTGGTGTGTGTGATTTAAAACCATTATGTATATTTTTTGATTCAGAGTATTGAGTTTCTATTTTGTACAAGTTCAAAGTGTCAGCCATATTTACTTTTCTGAAAACCATTATGTACATTTTTTGATTCAGCGTTTTGAGTTTCTATTTTGCACCAGTTCAAAGTGTCAGCCATATTTACTTTTCTGAACTTCATAACTCAAAAACTATAAATTTTATTGAATAGTTTTTAACATACACTAAAGGAGCCAAATTTAATTTACTTTATAAAAAATATATGATTGGTTTAATTTATAAGACAAATAACAGAGATGTTTAATTTTATTTTTTTCCTGATGTAGCAAAATCAGTACAATTTTGACATATTTTTTCGAGCAGTAACCTTAGAAAATTTAAATTGGCATCCTAGATTATGGAGACAAGTTACTGAATAGTGTCTTAAAATCAAATTAACATTGGATTGTTTCTGTTATTGAGCTATGTGTTACAATTCGAATTTAGTGTGGTATACGACAGTGTTGCTAGATGATTTTTCGATACTATACCGTTATATGTAGATTCCTGTTATTATCTTGATCCTAACATAAGCAAGTTCTAACATTTGCAAGTAGTTGCAAACAAAAATGATCTCATTATTATTAGTTGCGCCATAGTTGATTTTTAACTCTATTTATTAATACATGAATTTTGTAATCTTTTTCCTCAGCCTGTGAACAGCGAACAAAAAATCTAAGCACACCGTTAGAAAAGTACTTTGCTGTAAATGTGTGCGATCCCATTATAATCTACTACAGTTTTTGAGAAAAGCAGAAAAAAGAATTTAAAATTATGAAAAAATTACCATGGGCTTTAAGACTTGCCATGCCATCAAATTACATACAATACAAAGTATTGTATAAGAGACACGCTGCGAAATGCCACTTCTCCCTTTCAAAGGGTGGTGCGCCTGAAAATTCCGCTGGCAATGCTAGAACATTGCTGCATATCACTCTGACTCGGGGGACTTTATAACCCTCAATAACAAGTTTTTAAGGATCGATGATAAGATTCATGGCTTTTCAAGGTTTGCAAAATTCAGGCCATTTTCACAATTTCATGGTTGAGTTACCAATTTGATTAAGGTTAAGTATTTTTTTCATATGCAACATTTTATGTGTTGTTTCTCCTTTGGAATAGGAGAAACAACAAATAAAACAACAACATGATGTGTTGTTTCTACTTTGGAATAGGAAAGAACAAATATGTATGTAAAACAAAAAGGAAGTACTTAATGTTTTGCTTTTTTGCTTCATGAAATAGATTAAAATCCTAATAACATTATTCAAGTTGCCTACCTGTTGGGAATTCAGAGAAATTAGTGAATTTTCAAGGTTGGGGAATAGTTGTCAAAAATTTAAGCCGTTCAGTCCCAAAGTGGCCTAAGCAACAAATGGTGAAACTGAAGAAATGACATGTAGAGATAGATGCCATTAGGGAGTGTGAGCGCTCAAGCATAAAGAGTTATTTTTGAAAATAATATCCCTTGCTCTTTTTTACAGTTTGGGGTTATTTTCTAATTCCTTTCCTTCGTGAGTGATCTATTTTTCATATTTGAATTCTTAAGAAATATGTATTAAAATCCAGATTAAAAAAAATTCACACTTCCTTATGATGAAAGTGCAATGCCTTGACGAGTAAATATTTCTTTAGGCATAAGTGATAGCTGGCAGAATTTTGAAAGTTTAAATAGGCAGAACTACTTCACTCTACAATTTTAAGAGGATCTTGTACTGAAAATTGCTGTATATTTCACTTGATAGCATATTATCAAAGGCAATTTTAATTTTTTTAATCTTCTGAAGTGTTTTTTTTACTGAAAAAATCGACTTATATTTAAAGATGTATTATTTATGTATATTTTGCTATCTTTATTATTTACTACATTACATTATATTAATAATTTTATGTTCTATTATATGGTTGCTGGTACTAATTTTTATTTAAGTAGATTATTACAAACAAGTATTACTTAGTATGATCAGTATGATGATTAGTGAAGATAATTACCTATAAAATAATTGTACTTAATTTTAGTTAAAAATATTTGTGCAGTTTTTTAAAGTTCTCAATTCTGATGTACAGACAAGGGTTGCACATTGTTCAGTGATTTCTCCCCATTAACATGTTTTTTTAATTCACTAAAAAAATTACCTGCTACTGTAAAAAAATATGTATGAATGGTATAAAGTAATAGAAAACTATCAGGTCAGTTAAAACCTATCTGTTCAGGCCTTTAAAAAAATGTGAAATTCCAAGTATTTTCTTCTTGACTTTTATTTTTATGAAGAAATAGTTGGAGCTTTTGAAACAAAGATGATGTAATAATCAATTAATTATAAAAGGTTGCTCATTCCATCAATCCATGTCTGAAAACAATTTATTATAGTGATTTAAGTTACCTAAATGTTAATTTTTAACTTTAAAAGTTACATTTTTTACTAGTCGCATTTGTGGTTATTGAATCGGAACAAATATACATGTTTTTTAAAATCTTGTTTTTTTACCCAATTTATCATTATTAACAGATTTATTAGGTATCATTATTATCGTTATTTTTTAACAGATTTTATAGGTATACAGAAAGGTGATTCAGACTACTGGTCCATCTTGGTTTCAGAAACCAAAAATCCATTATAAATTATTAAAATTTATGTTTTACAGTAGGGATGTGTCGGTACCTGAAGTCGGTTCTCGGTACCACCGGTTCTTGGCAAAAGAACCGGTACCGAGAACCGATGTCAAAATGTCGGTACCGGTACTTCGGTACCCATGGTAATCGGCGGGAGTAACTACCGGTCACGAAAGACGATTGATCGCACCGCGCATTGCCGTGGGCGTTCCGCCGATGGCAAATGCCACCGCGTACTATTATTGAAGGTCAATAATGTTTCTCAAATTACTTTTGATTCAAAATTTATCTTAAGTCCTTTTACTCTTGCTTGATTTTTTACTCTAATACTTAAAATAATGGGAATGGGGTTATTTTCTTTGGGAATTGTAAGATTATCCATGGAAACTCATTTGGAAACTGTAATTTTTCACCTTAGCATTTGTTCTTGATTTTTACTGTAATTTTTGAAATTAATTGGAATGGGGTTATTTTCTATGAGAATTGTAAAATTATGAATGGAAACAAATTTGTAAACTTTTATTTTCCACCTTTGAATTTGTTCTTTTGCTCACATAATATATATTTTTTATATCATCTGTTAACAGAGGGATAAACAATTAAATTAAGAAGTGAGATAGTATTTTATGACTTGGTGAAACTTACACTTGAAAATTAAAACATTTTTAAAACAGTAACATACAACACAGATTGTCTGTAGGTTTGAGGGTACATTACATTATATAACACGTTGTGACAAACGCTTGGTACCAATGGTACCGGTACCGAGAACTGATCTTGTCAAGAACCGGTACCGGTACCGACACATCCCTATTTTACAGGATGCTCAAGTAAATAACTTCAAATTTTTAAATCAGAAAAGGTCTTGTCAAGAAACACAGGTGAAAAACTAAGGTGGGAATTGTTTTATTTTAGAACAATTTTTTATAAGTAAGTATCAAGTCTATAACATAATCTGACATATTGTTTGGTTATGAGTTTTGCATTAGCTGTGTCTACTTAAATATAGTTGTAGAAAGCTATTTCTACAACTCAGGTTACAAAGAACTCATTCAAAAATCCATTTCTGATATAGGTTGAAACTGAAGAAAAATGTCACTGACAAAAATGTTTTATTTGTTTTATCACAGTAGGAGTGCAAAAATACACATTGTAGAATATTATCCTCCAAAAAGTAATTTAATGGAGAGGATAGACATAAATCTACCTCAGGCTTCTCTGGCCTCATAATCTGGAATTTCTCACAGTATCTAAATATTTTACAGATTTTAGATTGCTGGGTATCAGCAAAGAGAATATTTGATTTTTAAGAACTAAGATCAATCTTAAATAAAATGTAAAAAAACTAAACTACAGAAGCTTTACATTTTTATTTTCTTAATCATTCTTTTTGAGACAGGTACCTCATGGAGAAAATTTTATAATATACTTGCATACTATTTAAACAACAAAAGGTAAAAGATTTAATAATTACATTTAATTATTAATTAATAATTACATTAATAAGGCAATAGACCAAATTATGATGTTTTAATATTAGTTTTGGCAAATAGTTACATAAACACCACTCAAAACATGGGCATTTTCATTCAGGTAAAATGTGATGTTACAAAATTATTTGTTCACTAAAATAACGAAGGATCATTTGAGTCTGGCCAACGTCAGAAAAATTAGATATGTCAAAAACAATTTGATCAGATTCAAGGACTGAAATGCCTTTTTTTAATTATCTCTTAACGTTTGTCTTAATCCTCGAGAGGACTCTAGGCGGAGGAATCCTCCGGGTAAATGTTTGTTGTGGTGGGAAATTTTTATCTTGGGGTTGGCAGCGCTGTCCTTTTGTGTAGCTGTCACCCCTTCCTCCTAAAGCATTTGACTGCCCTGCCCTCCAATTTTACTGACTAAGGTCAGTTTGGTGAGCGATGTCCTGAGTTTCCGGAGGGTTTCTCCGTGAGGGTTTTCGATCGATACCTCCGTGAGCGTTACTATGTGTTTTATAATAATAATAGTTACACTGTTATACTAACATTGCAATTTTCTAGGGGTGGGCAAGTACTAAACAGTCGAGTAATTACTCGAGTAGTTGCTACTACTCGAGGTCAAGTAGAATAGTTCCAACTACTCGTCTCAAACGAGTCGAGTAGTTAGTTACTCCTGCCGTTTACGGGGCGGCCGAATTTACGTGCGATTTACGTTTGTGCGATCAAATTTACAGACGATCGCGAGTTACGCAAAGCTACATCTGCCGTTTATACGCAATCGGCAAATTGTTATCGCGGCCCCTCGCTAGTTTCACAATAAAGCAGCATTTTCTGTTCATTTGTGGCCGTCAAATACGCGTGACTGTTTAGTACGGCCGATCGCTAGTTTCGCAAAGTTGCATTTAGTTTATTTACAATCGGCAAATACACGCGATCGTTTTTCGCGGCTGACCGCGACTTTTGCAAGGCTACATTTGCCAATTTTTGGCGATCTGCAAATACGTGCCCTCGTATTTCTCGGCCGAACGCGACTTTGAGCAACACTACATTTGCCGATTTTCGGCATTCGGCAAATACGCGCGACCGAATTTCGCGGCAGATCACGAGTTTTGAAAAGCTACATCCGCAACTGACAGATATGCGCTATTGTTTTTCGCAGCCGTCCACGAGTTTTTTATAACAGTAACCTCGAAAATATTTCATTAACTCATAAAAGAATGGATTTTGACAGTTATCTAGAAATACCATATTCTGAGAGATGTCTCAGAATTAGGAAATTGAAAACTTACAGCTGTATGTAGCTTTGACCTACACTAAACAACTTCAAATTTGTAATTATATTTTATGTTTTTGATGATACTCAGCATTCATTTCTGTCTCATTTGATTTGTAAAAATGAGAAGAAAATTGTGGTCTTCATTGGTAAAGTGGACTTCATAAAACAATTAGTTAAGGTTTTGTAATTTTTGTATTGGGGGATATCTTATTCTTATCTGGTCGCAGCTGTGTCACTCATGCTCAAGTGATTGGATGTCAAAAAACAATAGATCAGCAGTCAGGCAAGGGGGTGGGGTTGGGTAAACAAACAACTGAAGTAAACAAATAACTGGGCACAGCTCTCCTCCCTGATGTTTTTAATTCTTTCTTCCACAATTTCTTGGCTAACGTTTCAATTAGGGCCAACAATTATTTTTAGGTAAAATATAAAACAGTTTTTGGTTGTTAAAATAATAGGCTAATAATTAAATCTTATTACTGCTTAAATTTTGCAACTATGCATATTCTACATAAATTTATTTTGTGAACTTGTTACATCAAGTGATTTGTTATTTTGAGTGATTTAACATAGTCAACTTATTCATTTAAAAGTAGGGTTTATGCAATGTAGGGGTATTAGAATATCAGAGTTTTATTTTTAAAAGAAAAATAACATAAGCTTTAAAAATAAAGTTGACCAATTTCATAAGTAAAACTGAAGAAAGATTTTAGTAGAAAAAATGAAAATATTATTACTTTTCACAAACAACTACTCGACTCGACTCGACTCGATACTCGAGTTTTTGGCTTAATACTCGACTCAACTTCAAAACCCACTACTCGCCCACCCCTACAATTTTCACTCCTTTTTGCAGAGATATAGCGTGAAAACTATTTTTTTTATCATATTCTATTTTTATTTCATACAATATAAGTATTTAGAAACATTTTGTGCATTATTTAAAACCCGGAGGAAACCTCCTTGAGCGAGAGAAGATGTTTGGAATTTTAAGCAACCTCTGGAGGGTTAAAATTTGAGTTTCTGTCACAGGCTGTGAACTCATAATTGAATAGTCATATGAGTTTGTTTCCTTTAGCCTATATTTTTCTTATAGAACATTTGCTTTATCTTATCTCCTAAATATTTACAAATCAATAACTTACTACAACATTAAAGGCACTGTATAAATAGTACAAGATAAATAAAAAAAATAGTATATAAAAGTCATTGTCGTCAAAAGCTTTCAAGTTACGAAGACTGATGTAAAAACACGGTAACACTTTTGCATTTAGTCTGAGTCCTCCATACCATCAGAGTCATAAACCAAAACCTTGTTATACCCGGGTAATGACTGTCTTCTGAAAGTGGTGTCGAAACACCTGGGAAACACAGACTTAACCACCGGCTGCGTAACATTTGTCTCCGTTGTAGCATTCATCGGTTCTGAGAACTGTGAGTGTTCACCAATGACACTATTCTCAATCCCACTGACTCCAGATACGTGCGAGTAGTTTATTTCACCACGTGCACTTGGAGGTATTACGTTGTTAGAGGATGGTTGCTCTTGTCTTTCAACACGTTTTGGTTGTGGGGTGCTGGAGCCATTTGTTCCTTCCTCGAGAGGCCTTTTCTTTGCGTTCATGTTGGGTGGAGCTCGTGTGCTTGTGGTCGCTGAACTCTCCGAAACTTGGGACAGTTGCTGAGATGAGCCAGATTCACTCAATGTTGAAACCACATAGTTGGCTTCATACAGAGATTCGTGTTCAACAACAAACACTACAGGCCTGGAATCAATGATAAAATTACACTTTATCTACGTTTTATTTTGGGAAATTTTCTGAGTATGCAGGTTTGCTGTGATGGGTTCTTTATCAGTTAGCCTAGTTTGTTAAGAAATATAACAAGTTCAGGCCGAATTAATGCCTCATTCTTGACAGGAAAAAATTCAGTAAAAAATATTATTATTCAAAGTTTTTTTCAAAGCCCTAAACTATGCCTTAGCTAAGTAGGAAATCCTTTAATTAGCTCCTTTAAATTAATCAATAGATTTTTTATCATTGTATTAAATTAAATTTAAGACGTTTACAATAAGTTATTGCTAACATCATCATAAAAAATTAGCTTAACCTTAAGGATCAATGTTTGTTTTCAGACCTCAAAGATCCCAATAGTGCTTCAAACTGTTGATTGGCGTTATAAGAAATTAATCCTGGAATTTTATAGCTAAAAAGCCAGTAGAAAAGCTACAAAGCTCTATGACTACCTCAATTATTGAATATTGACCAAATTTAAAACTTTTTGAACCATCCTCACTATGTTAGTAACTGACCAGAACTGTAGGAGTTTTGTTAACAAAACCCCTAGCTAATTAAATAAATATAGATATAGGTAATAGCTCTACAGCGGCAATTTTGAAATTATGAAAACTTGTAAACTGTTGTTCCATAACTTGTTTATAAAGAAATATAAACTTACTTTCCAGCTTGACTGATATAAAACTTAACAGGTAATCCAGTAAACTCAGCAAAGAAAAGAACAGCTCTCAGTTCTTGAAGGCAAAATGTGATAGAAGTCTCTTCCTGAACGTTGTATGATTCAAATTCATCAGCATAAAGACTGATTTCAGTCTTAACTGCTTTTTTAAAATCTGAAACCAGGACAATAACTTTATTTTTAATATTAAGTACCTAAATCTTCGAAAATACAAATGAATAAAAAATCACTGGATGGCAAAATTGGCCCTCAGCCTTTCAAAACAGAGCTCTCCTCATACATACTACTTCATCCAGTGATTGTGATGGCCCTTTAATTACTGTTCAGCTGAAACTCCCAATTTAATATGAAACATTTCTTAAGCATCTCGAGCGAATCGATCAGTGTTTAATACAAAATATTAAGTTTTAGCGAATTTCCCCTATAGGGAAGAAGCTGTTACCGTAGGTCTCATGGTAAGACCTAAGCCCGAGACCATCATAACTTTTCTTTTTGAGGTCCCCAGATGCCAAAAACACCATTCGTTCTTTTCATAAATATATATATCTGAGCCTTTAAGCACGCCTATAACTCGCGTAAAAATGGTCCAATCTAATTGAAATTTGACACAGACATGTAAAGTAGTAATTATTCAGACAAGTTTGAAAACCAGTCTGATCGGACTATTGGAAGGGGGGGTAAGGGGGGTAAAACCCTCCAAAAATGGTTTTTTTGGATTTTTTACATAGAAAAATTAAAATGTAATTTTTGTTTACACCATTGAATTCAGCTTAAAAAAACAAATAATTTAGTATCTTGAACTGTTACTCTATGACCATTGGTTATCGAGATATCGCTTGTGGTAAACACAGTACGTTGTCCCAGTGTTATCCTCATGGGAAATAAGTAAAATTCTATATCTCGCTTATTTCTCAACATATCTCAATAAATCTTGGTATATGGCTTCTTCTAGTTCAGATCTACTAAATATTGAATTAAAACCACCCAGTTTAAACAAACCTGTTGCAGCGAATCTACATACTCATTCCCCATGTTATCCTTATGGAGCTTACAAATACATGTCAAATCTCACTATGTTGGATTAAAATATGCTCTTTTGCATTTGAAATTCGCTGAGTATGCAGATCTGCTGCAACGGGGGTGTTTCCTTTTACTTAGTTTACAAGAACTTAGCTTTTTTATGGGCCAACTTTAGTTTTAATTGGTTTTACAACTTTTTACATACTTATACAGGATATGTGATGCGGAAAGTGAAAAGGGTCCTCAAGTTGGTATTTTGCGGTTTTGAGTTATTAACATCCTGAAATTCAGTATTAAATTACAAACAATTTGACCTATAATTTATAATGCTATGATTTTTTGTCTTTGAGTTATTGGCATTTTAATTTCAACTAGTGAAGGCCTTGATTTTAGGAAATCAAGGCCCATAACTTCAAACGTTCACAGAAAACTTATTATTAGCATTTAAGAAATGAATTAGGTGTAAAAATTAAACTGAAAACTATATCTTTAAATCTAAATAAAAACAGATGTGATAAACCTACAATTTTATTGTTTAAAAAACAAAAAAGTGAGAAGTTACAAAAGGGACCTCAAGTCGGAAAGCAGAATACCGAGAAATAAAAGAGAAATACACTGTCAAGATGGTGATTTTCGGACTTGACAATATTCTTTTACAACGAAAAACTTGAAGTAGTTCACTTATCCGCAGATAGATGTCAGGAGAGACTAGTTTTGTAATGCCCCAGGGGACTCTGTCAGTGCGGGCTTCCACATTTCGGAAATGGGAAGCGACTTGAGGTCCCTTTTCATATGCATGACATAGACTGCTAAATCGATTATTTTTTAATATTTCTTGGATTCTTATCGCTAAAATAACCGAATGAATATTTACAGGAAAGATTACGGAATCGTATCAAACTGAAACCTAAAAATCAATATTTTTGACCCGGTTCGACTAAAATGCCCGTACTGTAAAATTTACTCCAGCAACTTGAGGTCCCTTTTCACTTTCCGCATCACATATAATAAAAACATGTCTTCTACATTCAGTTGGTTTACATTTTATGATATATTAAAAGTCAAGTTGATAAATATGTAAACAGTTTAATATACTCAATTCCACATTCACCTTTCAGTACAGGCAGTGGCGGTTCGTGCATAGGAGCACATGAGCACGTGAACCCCCTATGAAAAACCACAAATAATGTTATTTATTAAAAAAAAAAATCAATATTTCCATATACACGCAGAATATCTCCAAAAATTAAAAATAATAGTAATACGCAACAGCGAAGAGCGTGCGTCGCACCCGACGTTGTCACTAGAGCCAGTGAGGCGAGACTGAGTTTGGAGCACAGCTCCGCGGCTACTATAGGCGTAGTGCGAGTCCATTTGTGGCAACGACGGGGGAGGAACCATGATTGCATGGTGCCTTATGGAGCTTCCCTCGGAGCTGCTTCCTAGTGTGCCCATGTGCGTTTCAACGAGGCTTGACACTTGTTGTTTTTTGGTTCGGATGATGTTAAAGTTTATTAATATAATATTTTGTGTTTTAATGTTGTTTTTAGTGATAAATATGTTTATTTCAATGATTTAGTTTGGTGTTTTTTAATGATATATTCTGATTATTAAAAGGGAACAATTTGCGTAGTGGCCGCGCGATAGCTGACCCTCTGCAAAAATATTTATTACTCTCCTGACTAATGGTAATGGCATATTTAATTTATTGCAAAAGTATTGTTATTCGAGTCAAAACATAACTGGCTATGTAAAATTTTATTTTTTGGGGTAAGAATTAATTACAAATTGTTTAAAGGCTTGTTACTATTTACACGACTAAATTTACTAAAAGCATGTACAATTATTTAAAACTTACTGCAAAACTTGGTATTGTAGTTTTTAAACGAATAAAATTTACTGAAACTTGTAATGAAATATTTTAGTTCAACAGTATGAAACAGACGGAGTCAGTTCTGCGTGGTCGCGTTTTCTTTCGGTAATCAAGATATAGTCGGAATTCATTGTAGGTTAATGATTTTTATTTTCAAGGATTAATCAAGAAGAACATTAATCAATGATGGAGGATAACAACTTTAGGCCTCAGTTCACAGTTATTTATTTAAATAACATTCGGTTTTCCCATTTATGGTTATAATATTAATTATCTCAGTATATTTCAGGATTACAGATTAATAATAAAATTGGTTTCAGTCATTTATTAATGTTCAACATTAACTGTGTAAGCCTTATTTATATTTACTCTGAATAATTCTCCTTTAAAATAAAATTATGGTTATTTTTATGTGCAAGATTAACCCTAGGAGTGCCCTAGAGTAACTTCCTTAGTGGCAGGCCCGTTTTAGCGATTTTGCAGAGTTTTTTTCAAAAAATCATAGTAAATTGTATATTGGCCCAAACATAGGCAACCTCAAATTCATTTTGATCACAAAGCTCTAAGGAACAATAATAATTCCTATGTTTTCTTATTTTGTTTAAAAATAAATAAATAATAACCAAAAACTCCTCGAAAACAAAAAAAAGTGGAAAAAGTTTCAAAAGTAGACATCTACCAACCCTGGAGAAAATTTTCTATACAAAATCCAAGATATACAAAATGTTAGCAATCTATTTCCCTACATAAAAATAGGGGCATCAAAGTAAAAAAATGCAATTTCATTGATTTGCAGTAAATTTTTCAAAAAAAGTGCAATGTCCTGAAATTTGCGGATTTTATAAAATTGGTATATAAGAACCAAATACACCAAGGAAAATGAGTGAACATTTTTTTGTAAGTTCTACATAACTCTAGGAACCAATAAATGTGCAAAATGTTTTGGGTAACAATGACCACAAAAAAAATCTGCAATAGAAATAAAAAAATACGTTTTTTCTTGAGCGAAGAAGTATGTATCTTGAGCTAAAACAATGGTAAAAAAATTTTTTTTGGTAATATGAATCACATTACTATGTAGAGAATTTCATTACCTTCAATTTGGTGCCAATAATTTGTTGATAAGGTAAAAAATGAAAAAGTTACAAGCATTTTAGTGATTGTGAAATTTTTTTTCAAAAAAGTTATTTTCAAGCTGTGAGTGATTTATTTATAAATATTATTGTAAGTGTCCTTACTCCTTCAAAATGCATTATAATTATACCATTATGTAGTCACTTACTTACAGTACATAACTATAAAAACAAAACCAATATTAGGCCTCACTGAACGGAATAAATAAATAAAGCAATATTTTTAATACATGTTTATTTTACAAAATGTACAACACAATTACAAAGAATATTTTACTTAGGTACAGGGAAACATAAAACAGATCACAATTAATTGTTTTCAGGAACAATTATTTACAAAGTCACATAAGACCTAGTTGCGTTTCCTACGACTTACATCACGGCGGCGGTAGTGCACTAAACGCGGCCAACACAACTGGTGCACAGCAGCATTGCACCCCACACATTGAAAAGAGCTCAAGGACTTTTTCCCATTTTCTTTGCACACAACACACTGCCGCTACGTATATCCTTGGAACCGCTCAATGGTGTGATCTGCGGGTGGCGGAGCGTCACCTCCAAGGCCGGCAAGAGGAGGTGGTGGGGGTGGCATCGCATTGGGAGAAGTCAAAAATTCAATTATATTCATTATGAAATCAAACCTGGGCATTGGCTTCTCATGCTGTTCAGCATACAGAAGATAAGCATTCAGGAGTGCCATATCAAAAAAATTGTACACGATCTTCCTCCAATACTTTGACGTTGTTCTGGTGCAGGAGACATGGTACACACTTTTGTCTTTGAGATCTACTCCACCCATAAATTTGTTGTAAACTTTTATGACTAGTGGCTTCACTGTCACGCGACCACTCTTACTCGTAACTGGAAGGTTTTGGGCGTGACCAGCAGTAGTGATAAGGTGAACAGGTTTACGGGTCTTCCGTTCTTTGAATTTCACACGAAGAACTGACCCCGAGGAGTCAAATCTTCTCCTGAAATACACACTTTCACCTACTCCTAGTTTCGCTCTCAAAACCTCTACCGACGATTCCTTGCTCCGTTAGTTGATAGTCCCAGTCAAGTAGGTTTTTTGACTTATCAACCAGCGGGCCAGGGGAATTTTGGTGTAGTAGTTATAGGTGAATAAATGGTAGCCTTTGTTCAGTAAACCCACTTGACGCAAAAGAAATTCAACTTATGTGATTATGTGTGAAAGGATCTTGGCCCCCAGACAAAAAGTCTTTACCAGAATAAAGCACTGACTGTAGAACATATCCGGTGGAACTGTCACACAGCTCTAATTTTTTGATGCCGAATCGACTATGCCTCTTGTTAGGCATGTATTGGATGAAAGACGATCGGTTTTTCATTCCCACCATACTTTCATCAATACATACCTCTTGTTTTGGAATAAAGTACTTCCTGAAATCATAGTTCATCATGTCTATAAACTGTCGTATTTTCACCCAGGGGTCATAATAATAATAATAATAATAATAATAATTCAAATTCAAATTCAAATTCTTTATTTCTCGTATGCGCATGCATCTTACACAGCAGTGCTTTAATAACCCTCTAGCTAAAAGCTATTTGAGGGAGAAGCTTAAAACTTATTTACATGCATTTTACAATTTATAAATTAATTTATAACTTTTTTTAATAATTTTTTTTCTCTTAAACTCATATCTATTTTCTCGGTCTACAATTTTCCGATGGGAAACACAAATTACAGAATAAATTAATATATGAGTTAACGAACAATAAATTACCAATATAAAATAACAAATATAAATTATGAAGCAACAAACTATTCAAAAAATAACAATTATAAAACCAATAACAACAGTTTTTTTAATCGCTTAAATACATATATATAGTTACATACCTCTTCCTAGCTCAGAATACTCCAGTATTAAAGTTATACTCTTTGTACTGTTACCTCCCTAATCTTCCTCTATGCCACTTTCACTTTCTACAGAGCCCCGACATGACAAACTACTTTGCTCTAGATTGTGCAAGGAAGTTGCTCAGGTCTACTTAACAAAAGCTATAAAAACTAATAAAAAACCAAGAATTTCATTTATGAATCCCTTTTCAATCAATCTTTATAATATTGTTATGAATGCTAACAAATGTTTTAAGTGTGATAACCCTGTGTATTTACTAACACTACTAATCAACAAGGTGGGTAATGGTGTTTGTCTTTCTTCTAAGCCTAATTTTTAATCTTTCTAACATTTGTCTTGTTTTAATTTAGGGATTGTTAATAAAATATTATTATAATAATAATAAATATTATTATAATAATAATAATAATAATAATATTTAATGTTACAATCGTGAAGAATGTTACATGTATAAAGAGTATAAAAATATAATTAAAATTAATAGCTCAGTCTGAGTTCTCTTCCTTTACATCTTGGTTACTTGCATTCTAAAAATTCCTTTATACTGTAAAATGGGTTTTCATTTAACCACATTTTCAAGTTCATTTTTAATTTTTTTAAATTGGAAGTTTTTATTGTGTCAGGAAGAACATTGAACAATTTTGCTCCTGCATATGAGGGCTTTTTTCAAACATTGCTAAATTGAACACAAACAAACACTGGTTGACCCTTGGGTGGAGATACTCTTGAAGACAAGTGAAACATTGTTGTTATCAATTGAAAACGTTTCAGAGTCATAGTTTGGCCAAAAAAAGGAATATGGAGCATAGGGTTTTTACTCCAGTACTGGGTGACATGTTTCCGCCGGGTAAGTCCCATAGAAAAAAGGAGAGCAATGTACTTTTTCATTTCCTCCGCAGTGACGTCCACCCAACGTAGCATTCGAGATTGCGGACCAAGCAACCCCATTGCAAGAAGGGAGGCGATTTTGACTGTGGCAAACTTGTTTGTTTCAGAAACAAGCAAGTGCAAGTGCACAGGGGCAAGCATTGCCCCTGTGAAAAAAAAAGAAAAAGTAGTCAGTTGGAGAATTGCTAACATTGCAAGTGGGACCAGTTTGTCTTACAGTAAATTTTGAGGCTACCTCTCTAACTGGCTCTGGAGGGTATGCTCGGACCCACGGACTGGTAGCAGGGAGTTCTTGCCTTGGCCGTCCTTCTCCAGGGCGATGAGCTGCACCGCGCCCTCGTCCTCGGGCTCCTCGTCCACGGGCTCCTCGTCCTCGGGCTCCTCGTCCACGGGCTCCTCGTCCTCGGGCTCCTCGTCCTCGGGCTCCTTGTCCACGGGGTACCTGCCCTTGTTCACGCAGGACACCAGCAGCGGGTCCTCATCAGCGGGGCGGTCCACAGCAGCGGGGCGGTCCACAGCAGCAGGGAGGTCCACATCAGCGGGGAGGTCCACATCAGCGGGGAGGTCCACAGCAGCGGGGAGGTCCACATCAGCGGGGAGGTCCACAGCAGCGGGGCGGTCCACAGCAGCGGGGAGGTCCACAGCAGCGGGGAGGTCCACAGCAGCGGGGCGGTCCACAGCAGCAGGGAGGTCCACATCAGCGGGGCGGTCCTCATCAGCGGGGTGGTCCTCATCAGCGGGGCGGTCCACAGCAGCAGGGAGGTCCACAGCAGCGGGGAGGTCCACATCAGCGGGGAGGTCCACATCAGCGGGGAGGTCCACAGCAGCAGGGAGTCCACATCAGCGGGGAGGTCCACATCAGCGGGGAGGTCCACATCAGCAGGGAGGTCCACATCAGCGGGGGGGTCCTCAGCAGCAGGGGGGTTTCCATCAGCAAGTAGGTCGTCATGTACTGGAGGGGGGGTGTTTCGTTCAATTAGTCGAGTTTCTTCGCTAACTCCATATCTAATAGATTCCAATCAAACCTTTTTTTCTTGGAAGGAGCGCAGTGCAGGAAATCTGCCGGAACATTTTCTTTGTCTGATGTGTCCAATTCCTCTAAGTCTGGTTCATAGTCATCACCGCTCCCCGATGAAAAGTCTGAAACGTGGTCTTCAACTGAAAAATCTGACTCGTATTCCAATGCAGTCTGAAGAGTATTTGATAGGGCGTACTTTTGAGTTCGTACACGTTTTCTGTTGGTGGCCGTTGGAGTTGAGGTTGGTACGAGCAGAGGAATGTTGTATGTAGTATCATTGGATGTTGACGCTGGGATAGGAGGAGGTTGCACCAGGGGAGGTGGGGTACCACTGTCACTTGGTAAACCCGGGTCATCGACATCAAATTCATCATCAGACAATTGGTCTATCATCACTGGGGAACTTATATCGCTTTGCATCAAATATTTTTGAATGAGTTCATCAGACATGATGTACACTGGCGATAAAAGAGAATCATAAAAGTCTAAGATATCAAAGTCCAAATTTTGACACACTGCGGTAGGCCTAGGCCAAGTAAAAAAACGTTTCCTCTCACATATTATCTTCTACTCACAGTAAAACTATTTCACTACTATACGAATTCAACTGTACTCACTATTTCACCTTTGAAACTAATCATTTCTACTAACAAATGCCTTTAGAGCTGCACAACGCACAAGTAAAATTGTAAAGAGAGATCTAACCAATGATGGCGAAAATCTTTGTTTACCAAGACAAAGACAAAGTTTAGCGTCACCTTACAAATCACCAACTGGCTCCAGGGGGCCAACCTAAATAGCAAAATATTCTTCGTTTTCTCTACTTTCCAATGATATATATATGAGATTGTTTTGACAAAAACAAATCCTTTTCCGACGTGATTTTTGCTTACGGTTTTATACCGTAATGCGCCACTTTGGCTGAAATGAAAAATTGATTTTGTAATTATATAATTTCACCAAATAAATCATATGATACAAATAGGAAAAAAATACACGTAAAAGAAAAATAGCTGCCAGTTTCAAAGCTACCACTCGCATTGTCATAGCACAAATATTACCTAGCGTATGATTTTTCAAAAATGTGTAAATTTTGATCCTTGTCGTCTGTGGGCAGCTGTTTCACAGCTGCTTGGTGGAAACAGCGGATTTCTAAAAATGTTGTGATTTAATACTTTATGTCAGATGGTGCAAGTCGGGTATATAAAAAAAGATTAGAATGTTCTCTTTCCAAATATACCAATATTATCCCGATTAAATGTCGTTTCGGCGGATTTAGTTGCAATTGAAAATCTCCTTACGCGTTACGGTACAATACCGTTAGGGGCACCAAGGAAGCAAACTCCTTACGGTATAATACCATTACAGGCACTCGTAGGGTTAAAAATAAAAATACAGTCAATAAAAAATTGTGAAGAATTATCTATAGCTCTGGACAGCCTTACTGGCGGGTGAGTGAGTGCTCTGTTGTCGTAATTAGTGTTTAATATCTGCAATGTTTTGGTAATAAATCACATGGTCATTTGTTTATGCAAAGGTACTTTACACAAGAAAATATTCTGCTGCAACCTCAAGTGCAACTAATGTTAAATGCTTGGAAGTTCAACACAATTCATGAAGTACGACAACAAAAGTGTGAAAACACATTCTTAAATATCAACAAATCATTTAAGATGAAAGGTTGCCAAAACAAAAAGACCAGCTGGTGCATTGCGCAAATATTTCCACAAATTTTAATTGCGTAAGAAATCTCTCAGTGAAATATTACAGGGCATTCTTTTGTAGTGTAAATGAGGTGAAACATAAACAAAGTTTTGACAGTTCCACCAAAACATGTGTTTATTTAGCAGACATTTTGGGAGATTACAATTTTCGCCACCCACCAGTAAGGCTGTCCAGAACTATAATGTTTAATTTTGGGTTAATATCATATTAATGTGTAATAGTAGCAAAATACAATTCATAATCGTCAAAGGGAGGGCAGTGCCTTATTAAATTTAATAGTTTAAGCATTACACTCGTGTATAACAACAGGTATCTCAAGAAATGCAGGCGCTGTGGTCTTTAAAGCGTGTAACCGATTATTTTAAGACAATAACTCCAGTATAATACATTGATATCATGTGCATATTTTTTAACTGTGAACCCCCAGTACATAAACTAACGAGCCACCACTGAGTACAGGCCATATGGGACATAACTATTAGGCTATATTACCTTTGCTGAATTTATTTGTTTACAAATATCCATATCAACATGTTATAAAATTATCAGCTGATTTGAACAAAAGTTGGTTTGTACAACTTGAAATGCCATATGAAATACACAGCTTATGGAAATTCAATACTGAAAGGTGAACGTGGAACCAAGTATAGTGCTACAAGAAAACAAAACAAAAAATATTTTTGTGAAGAGTTAGAAAAAAATGGTAGTGAGTGATATAATGAAGCTTGGGTGTTTACAAACAAACCCAGATGAATTTGGATTTTTAGAGGAGGGGAAAGCCTATTAACAGATGATGAATTGATTCAACTACGAATTTCTTGTGTCAGTCATGTGTTACATTCTAAATTGAAAACGTGTCACCAATTTATTTATTGTTATTCAAAGAGCAAAACATTTCTAATATCAAGCCAAATTTTGTTTTGGTTGAGTATTGTTTAGCTACCAGACTAGTAGCGTAATCACATGGCTTTGTTTACTTCCACGTCATCGATGATTTCCTCCCCTCCTCTGCTGAAACTTCAAACTCAAGCTTCATCATGTCCCTCACACCTCTATGTTAGTTTTTATCAATACACATAATATTCTTAATGCCTGTAAACTAATATTACAGTCAACTGGCTCGTGATTTCACTCTTAATACCAGTCTTACCTACAACGTTGTCCAGATGATTTCTCATGATTAGTTTTCGAGGCATCACACATAAAGTTACTTCATTTTCATTGTGACGAAAGTTTTTCACGGCAGTTGAAAGTAGTTTAGGAGTAATAGATAATCGATTTTGACAGTCTTCTTTAGAATAGTTTGCCTGAAATACAAAATCTGCAGTTGATAGTTGTCTCATTTAAAGTATAAAAATACTTTTTTTTATAATACATTCATTGATGTGAAGGTAAATATTATGGAAACATCCATGTGAAGTTCTCATGTATTAATTATTGTTTGTAAACTCCTGTGTGTTTGAGTTTTTTTATTTTTTATTGTGATGTCTTCTATACAAGCAGAGGTATCCGACTGAATAACTTGTTGGTGATCTTATGAGGTTAGGTTAGGTAACACTGATTAACATTAATGATCAGTAGTAACATTGATTTAATTTATTTTTAAAGCATAAAACTAATTTTTAAACCTTTAGTAATTTTCAGAAGTTCCAGGGAATTTGAATGTCATCAGGTTGAGTGCCCTTGTTACCATGTTATCTATTGAGCTCCCGGCTTCAAATTCTCCACCATGATTTTCTTCCCTTATTTCATAGAGACTAAAATGATAAGCGAGAAAGCACGCTGGACCGAAATACTGCAGAGTGCCATTTCGGGGTACCAACTGTCAATTTACTAGTTGTTAAATTTTGACTATTTTAATTCGTGGGTACCTGCGGTAACTGTAACAGGGATCCAAGATGTATATTTTTTATCATAATGAATTAGGACTACAGAGTTTGATCAATATAGCTTATTGAGTCACATTGTAAAAAAATTGGAATAAATTAAAATTACTTACTTGCAATGTTTCACTGTCTAGAATTGGAAGGAAATGGGTCTTTGTACAACCATACGAGTATCTCATTTGAAAAATAACTTTTGTTCCATTAGGATCAAGCTTTATTTGACACCACTCAATCAACCGATCACCATGAGGAAATTTGAACATGGCAAGAAAAGACTGAAACAAAGCATTAAAAGTTTTTTAACAAAATAGATTTTAAAATTTTTTGAAGCCTTAGGCCCGCATTACACTGTCAAATATTTTATAACAGATCTTTTATAAAAGATTTATTTGACCAATCAAAATTAAAGTTTTTGTTTTGAAAATCAGCTGACTTCAACTTTGATTGGTCAAACCAAATCTTTTATAAAATATATGATAGTGTAATGCGGGCCTGAATGTTGTATTAAGCTGATTTTAAATTATTCTTTATCAAAGGCATACACACAGAAATAGATATCTAGCATGTTTTTAGAAATTGGGAACTCGATTAGTGATCATCATTGACATTGTACAAGAAATTATTGTAAATTTACAAATAACCCTTAGGTGAGAGTTTGCCCTACAGGACATATTTTAGATTAGAGAATGGTTGATCACCCAAGGGCCTCGGCAAATCTCCTCATTACGTCTTTAATTTCTTAAACACATACATTTTTTTGTGTTTGTTTTTGTGACCGTCACACCTCATGAGTTGGTGAGTTAGCGGCTAAAAATAATTGTTTAAGACAGGGCTAAAGGCAATTGGGTGTTGCCCTCATGGGACAGATACATACTAAAATTACTCTGCGATGACACATAATAGAAACAAGTAGTTTGAGATGGTAAATTAACAGTTTTTTTTATATTTATGGTCCTAACTAGCATGTAAAGTACTCTTTTCCACTTTTAATGTCCAAAATATAACTTCAGAGGCTGATATAATGTTGTCCTTTATTTATATGTACCCAAGCAGTGCTGAATCTAGTAAATATTCCTCTGCGGGGTCGGCAATCTGTGTGTGTATTCGTTCACATGGGAGCTAATTACGGCTATAAATTTTAATTTAGGTAAAATTAATTTATTGCAAATTGAAGAAAAATAAATTCAACAATAGGTTTGTAAAGTACATTTTTCATTTTAGCGAATTTCCCCTAGGCCTATAGGGAAAAAGCTGTTACCGTAGGTCTCATGGTAAGACCTAAGCCCAAGACCATCATAACTTATTGTTTTGAGGTCCCCAGATGCCAAAAACACCTTTTGTTCATTTTAATATATATATATATATATATATATATATATATATATATATATATATATATATATTTGTGTGTGTGTGTGTGTGTGTGTGTGTGTGTGTGTGTGTGTGTGTGTGTGTGTGTGTGTGTGTCTTTAAGCACTATAAATTGCGTAAAAATGGTATGATCTAAAAGAAATTAGACACAGACATGCAAAGTAGTTATTATTCGGACCAGTTCGAAAACCAGCCCAATCAGGTCACCGGAAGGGGGGGAAAGGGGGATAAACCCCCTAAAATGGGTTTTTTGAGTTTTTTTCATATAGAAATAAAAATAATGAAATTATTGTTTAGACCATTGAATTCAGCTTAAAAAATATAACTAAGTATTTTGAATTGTTGCTTTAAGTCCATTGGTTACAGAGATATCGCTAGTGGTAAACACAGTATGTTGTACAAATGTTAACCTTATGGGAAATAAATAAAATTCCATATCTCGCTAAATTCTCAACATATCTGAATAAAACTTGGTATATAGATTCAAGTTCATCTAGTTGATATCTACCGGATTATTGCAACAAATGTCTAACTTTCACTCTTCCATGACAGCAAACCTATATACTCATTTCCCATGTTATTCTTATGGAGAACATTTTTGGAAAGTTATTTTCATTTCAGGATTTAATTTGATTTAACTTGATTTGAGGCTTTGTCTAAACGATTAATTTAAGCATTTGAAATTTGCTAAGTATGCTGCAACGTGGGTATTTTTACATTCCAAGTTATTATAGCTCAAAGTATCTACCAGCTAAAACCTACTGTTTAAACTCAGATGTCAATTACTATTTTTTATGATATCGGAAATTGCATATTGTGAGTAATTTAATTATCTTCATTTTGATACTTGGCTTATTTTCGTTCCTTAAAAAATAATGTCAGGATATGGTTCCACGCGATGTTGTAACGTGTGAAAATCATGACAACACCCTTTCCAAACATAAATTTTTGGGGGACATTCCAAATATAAATTTTGATCAAAAATCAAAACGCTGTAGATCAAATTAAAGAGGAGAAAAAAAATCCTACAACATTTCACCATTTGCTTCTACGATACTAATAGAAGAGTAATCACACCGTAAGTTCAGATTGTTGATTAGGTAAATTCGATTATGTAAATTCAGAGGCTGATTACTCTTACATTTTTTGTACAATCGTAGAAGCAAATGGTAATATTTTGTAGGATGTTTACTCTTCAATTTAGTGTAGGCTACAGACTTGATTTTCAGTAAAAAATTATAGTAATCAGAATGCGTTCCGGCGCACAAGGGTTAAGGTATGATTTTCATGGGTATGAACATTGCGTGGAACCATAACATGACATTATTTTTCAACTTAAGACAACAATAAGCCATGTATCAAAATAAAAATAAACAGTATCAGGAAACTGACACATACTTTCTCCCTTCAATTCATTGAAAACCAGAAAACATATATAGTGAAATAAAACAAACTAACAATTAATTATCACACAAATATATATAGCAAATTTTATCAAAATAGGTTAGTACATAACGGAGATATAGGTTTTTAAATATTTGCCACAAGAATAACATTCGACAACATACTGCGTTTAACGCCGAACTAAAATATCAGTTATCTCAGTACCAGTTGACCAACCAGTTGACGTAAACTTGATTCAAAATACTGGATTATTTAGTTTTTCAAGTCAAATTTAATGGTTGCAATTATATTTTCTTTAGAGGTTACAGATTTTGTGAAATTTAAAAAATTTGAATTTTTTAACACTTGAACCCCCATAACTTCTGAACCTGAATTTTTACAGACATGCGGGTGGTGTCATTTTGTTTGTCATCTTAAGCACTAACAACCATGAAATTTTTATCAAAATCGTTAGAGCAGTTTTTGAGAAATTTGGATTCTAGTAATTTTTTATGGGTTTTATGGGGTAAATACCCTTTAAAATCAAAAATTCAAAAAAATGAAAAGTACGCCTGGAGATACTATGGCTTTATACCTACATGCCAAATTTCATGAAAATTGGACCACTGCATGGTGTCGTCTCTAGCTTTGTTTACATCCACACACACATACATCCACTCACACATACATCCACACAGACAGACAGACACCATGCCAAAAACCACTTTTTTGGATTCAGGGAGCACTAAAACGAATTTATCCACTAACAACTCAAATTCAAAAATGTTGACGAAAACAATACCTTCTCCATATACTATGTATAGGGGGGAGAAAGTAATAAATAAATTCCTCACAATATGCTATTATTTTATTTATATTTTGTATTATGAAAAAAAATATAAGACAAGTTTAAATATAGTGGGTTTTAGCTAGTTGATATTTTTAGCTAAAATAACTTGAAATGTAAAAAGAAAATTAAAAATGTACTTCACAGACCTAGGGTTGTTTTTATTTTTCTTCAAAGTGCAATGAAACTATTTTATCTAAATTAAAATATATTGCCGTGATTAGCTCTTTTGTTTAAACACGCTAATTACAGACCCCATAGAAAATAATTAATATATTCATCATTGTTTGGACCTTTTTTTATGAGCAACGACATTGATAACAGCCTCTGAAGTTATATTTTAGACATTAAAAGTGGAAAAGAGTACTTTTTATGCTAGTTAAGACCATAAAAAAACTGGTCATTCACTATGTCACACTGCTTTTCTTCATTATCATTGCAGAGTAATGTTAGTACATATCTATCCCGCGAGGGTGACACAGAATTGCCTTTAGACTCCTCTTAATTGTGACTGTGAGCTGAAGAGTATAGGTATGCATCAGTTAGGCAGTCAATACACTTTTCAGACAGCATAGTACCACTGACTTAAGTAAATATGAGTAAATTTATAGTAATATTTTCATTATTTTCTAAGTTTCTTTCCAACTAAAGACGGGATCTGATTCTGCATCCTGAATTATAAAACTTTTTCAATTAGAAAAGTGCAAGATGAGGCATATTATTTTAACACATTACTTGAATCTCATAAACAAAATGACCATATATATAATAAGTTGTTGTTTATATGACTACAGAAATCATCTTCATGTTAAAAGTTATACGATGGAGGAACATCTAAGGATGTTTCTTTTTACCTTCATTGCTATTTTGCACCTCAAGCCTTCTTCATTGTCTTCTTCTGTAAATGTAAATGACGAAAAAAATAACTTTGTAAAGGTGAAATAGGCATATGCAGATTCAGCCATGTTAACTGTTCGAAAAGCTATGTGATCCGTGTGAGGTTCAATGAACAGATCGTCCCCAATCCTTCCCAGAGAGTGAAATGCTTTAGCCAAAACTGTAACAAGAGCCAAAAAAATTATTTCACATACGATAAAAAAATAATTTAAACACCACCAAATCATGATAAGGTGACGAGACGTCCCGTTTTTTAGCAACGTGTCCCGTTGTCCCGACGAACTCTCTCGGGACGCCCATTTGTCCCGTTTTGACGTTGTAGTAAGAAAAATACTTTTAAAAAAAGTTTTACTGTAAAAAACTCTTAAATTTTTCCGGTTCTTTTGTCTTTTCTAGTAACTTAAAATTAATGGTAAATATGAACTAAAGCATAGCACAATAGCACATATTTTCAATCTGAAAGAGTCTGAAAGCCCACCAAAATGCTCCTAATTTTTCAAAATTTTCCGAAGGAGAACCTCCGAACTCTCCTCTTTTTTTGGGGGGTATGGAAATATGTTTTAGTTAAAAAAACTCCTAAATACATTTTTTTTGTTCTTTTGTAGTTTTCTAGTAACTTAAAATAAATTGTAAAGATGAACTAAAGTAGTGCACATATTTTTAATCAGAAAGTGCGTAAAAACCCACCAAAATGCTCCTAATCTTTCAAAATTTTCTGAAGGAGAACCTCCGAACTCCCCTCTCTTTGTGGGCGGTAAGGATAAACGTTTTAATCTAAAAAACTCTTAAATAAATTTTTTTTCGTTCTTTTGTAGTTTTATAGTAACTTAAAATCAATTGTAAAGATGAACTAAAGTATTACACATATTTTTAATCTGAAAGTGCCTAAAAACCCACCAAAATGCTCCTAATTTTTCATAATTTTCTGAAGGAGAACCTCCGAACTCCCCTCTCTTTGAGGAGAGTAAGGAAATACGTTTTAATGTAAAAAACTCTTAAGTAAATGTTTTCAGTTCTTTTGTAGGCCTTGTTTTCTAGTAACTTAAAATTAATGATAAAGATGAACTAGAGTCTAGCACATATTTTCAATCTGAAAGAGTCTAAAAACGCACTAAAATGCTCCTAATTTTTCAAAATTTTTCGGGGGAGGGCCCCCCCTCTGTTTGTGGGAGGTATTCCATACCTCTCCACACCCCTCGAAAGTCAGCGTCCCGTTTTGGCTGTGCCAAAATCTGGTCACCTTAAACATATGCCCCATAAAAACGCTATAACTCGTTGGTATGCAACGGATGGGGGAGGGAATAATTTATGTAAGATAAGTAGCCAATATAATTTCAAATTTTCCAATTTTAGCACGATGAAGCTGGTTGCAGTCAAATCCTGGCAGTAAATTAACAAGAATTTTGAAGAGTGTCCCTAACACCCTATGTAAGACTTTCTAAACCTTTGAACAGTCATGTTTATCAACAGCTCAAGTTTTTCAATAAACTTCCCTTTTAGTTATGACTGAGTGGATGAAAAATCAAGCCTTTTACTCTGTAGCTGAGAACATGGACTTTAAATTTTCCTGATGGCCTAGTAGTCACTCAAACTAACTGTTATCTTAATTTTAATTTCATTCTATGACTTATACAAATTTGTTGGTATAAGTTTATCATGATGTACCTGACGTGTCCAATTACACCCTAACCGGTGTTTAAAGGAAATAAAGTATATTGTATATTGTCTAAGAGGCCTCACAATGACAAAGTAGGCTACTACAATGATGAGTCCCCAAAGAGCAATAACAACAGAGAAGCAATGGTAAGTTAAATGGATGGAAAATAGTAAATGGAATAGCCTAACTTATATTTTGTCCTATTTGTTTGCTTGCTCAATGGCTTTCCACCAAGATTTACAGTACATAAACAAATACATTTGCACTAATTAATCCATTTTTCAGTAGCCTACACCCTCTCAATCAAAAACTTCCATAATCTCTTTTATAATGTACTTAGATAAATGGTGCCCTTGATTCTGGAAACAATTGTTGTTTTCGGCCGACAACATTGAAAAAAAACAGAGATTTTTTGGCTCAATACCGCCTTGAGATCAACCACTAGATGATTTTACGTTGTGCACTTCATTGTACGATGGGAAGACAATAGTAAGTTATTTGTAAGTCATGATATAGGCCTAATGATGTGTTTTTCAACCACAAACGCGTTCACTGCTGGCCACTAGATGCCTTGACTGCGCCAGGAGCTGAACCAGCAGACATAGCGCTATTCAAATCGCTACAATGAATTACGATAAAAATCTACAGTAGTTATATTGGATAGCAATTTTCTGTAATTAGCTAAACTGGTTTTGAATATAGTACCAGTGGTTCTGACAGTTTTGAATATAGTAGGCAACTAGGCCTAAGTGGTTCTGATAGATAGCAGCACAACTGATGTTGTTGTTGGTAAAGTAGGTCTAGTGTTGCTATCTGGCAGGAAAAGGGGACAAGCCCTTGTCTAAACAACCCCAACAGTAATTTAAAAGTGGAGAGAAGTGGGGTAATTGGGATCAGAAAGTCGTATAATTAATGTTTAAAGCAGTATAATTGTTTTATTAAAAGTCATATATCTTTGAAACTTTTATGAGTTATTATACACGTTTTTGTATAGAATTTTTTTTTTATAATTTTTCAACCAAGTGGAACTGCCAAAAACTTTTTTCAAAAAAAAGCTTGCGCATGATCCCAATTGCTCCTGATGACTGGGGTAAATGGAATCAAGGGCTCTATCATCCATATAACACAATGCTTTGAGATGGTGGGGCAGTTGGACTATATATCTCATGATGTCTGTTTTCAGGATAAATTTTAATTTTAATTTTATCTTGTGTGTTCTCAAGATATTTAACCTTTTGCATAACTCAATAGAGGCTACTCCAACTTGGGATTCCATAAGGGTTGCATTAAAAATAAAATAATTGTGTAAAAAATCAAGTTTGTTTCATACACTTAAGAGTCCTCCCTGCCCATGGCTGTTTCCGTTTTTCTGCGACACTACCGGCGACTTTTGGAACTTCAGATCCATAAGAGCCCATGCTAAATCAATGCACATTTTGCGATGTAAGGTTTCACGCGGACCCATTCAGCGCCCATTTTTTTTAGCATATCCATACTATGCGATATTATTTACATAAATAATACTCTAAACTACTGGAATTGTTTTTTATTTTTTTTAAAAAGATCATGAAACACGTTATACATATTAATGTCCAAAGTTAACTATTTTAAATTGATCATAGAAAAAAAAACCAGATTTAAGTTATCGAAATTCCAAAAAAGCGATTCTAGTAGTTTGGACATTTCCCGTTACAACTACATTGAATTTAAAATTTTCTCTTAGCTCATGTCTATATGGGTCTGCGTGAGAGCTGTTTTTGACTATTTTTGGCTGGGTAGGGAGGACTCTTAAAAAACATGATAAATTGTTGATAACAGTCTAAAAATTTCACAATTTCAACAGTTGTTTCCTCTTTTTAAAATTATTTTCGTTCTTCTGTAAATTTTAGCACACTGTTAGTTACGTTACGTTATGTAATAAAATATCCTAGCTTAAAGTTGTTGTTCATTGATGTTAAGTCTATTTACATTTAATTATTTAGGCTACAAAAGTGGAACTCCC
Source organism: Flexamia atlantica (assembly GCA_035578135.1). Lineage (NCBI taxonomy): Eukaryota > Metazoa > Arthropoda > Insecta > Hemiptera > Cicadellidae > Flexamia > Flexamia atlantica. The sequence continues at coordinate 35,653,710 of JAQJVK010000002.1, forward strand.
TCTTAAATTATTGCATGTTGTACAAAGCAAAAATAAATTTTAATTTTCTTTAAAAAAATCTTACGTTTCAACTTCCCGCAAAATATAAGTTTCTTTGTTTGTATTTTTTTTAGATTCATTCCTGATTTTTCAGAAGAACAAAATGTTAATGATTCTGGAAGAAAATTTCATGAGGAATCCAAAAATTAACGTGAAAATGCTCTAAGTTGCTTAGAAATAATGTTACAGCTGTGATTCCAACCACCCCAACAGCCATGATCCCAATTGCCCCATCCAAAAACGCGCTACTACAAAAGTAAGGTAACAAAGTTTACTTTGTTAGGAGCAATTAATTGGGATCAAAGCTGTAACGTTTCTAAGCAACTTAGAGCATTTTCATGCTAATTTTTGGGTTTCTCATGAAATTTTCTTTCAAAATCAATAACATTTTGCTTTTCTAAAAAATCAGGAATGAATCTGAACAAAAATAAACACGAAGATTAAATTTTGCAGAAATGTTGAAACGTAAGACTTTTTTAAAGAATAGCTATTTAAAACTATTTAAATGATTTTCCTTTTGAAATAAAATTATATGAAAAGAAAGAATTTAAGGAAAGGAAATGGAAAAACCTGGTTTTGAGTTTATATCTCATACAATAAGCCCCCCCACCCCAGTGACTCCAATAGCCCCGTGATCCTAATTACCCCACTACACTATTTTTTTTATTGTATAAAAGTATGACCCCTATAATAGCTGCTAATGCTCATGATGGACTGGCTAATTATAACAACGTTAAACGACATTGATTAGTTCCGTTGACATTCCTAGCTCCTCGCACCATGTTCTCGATGACGTTCCAGAACATCCCAGCAGCGAATGTCATAAAAAATCTCATGTGATATAGGCCTATTATGTGCAGAGTCCTCTGAATCAATCAGACGTCCTCAGCGATATCAGAGACGATAAGGTGATTGCTAATTTTATAATTGGGCCAAATTATACCATGTTGTCACAGTAGCTTCGGATTAGGACTGTCTGAATTTTTGGATGACCGAATTGATCTCCACCACATCTCCAGATAATCCGAAGAACGAAGTATATTGTATTTAAGTAGGCCTAAATTATTTCAGAGATAGGATCATAACTTATAGGCCCGTTGCCCTTTTGTCCACACCTGCTAAGCTTTTTGAATCAATGTTGTATGACAGGCTCTTCCACCATGTTAAGTTCTTGATTACCCCTCTTCAGCATGGTTTCTATCCAAGAAGGTCCATCAACACAAATCTTCTGTATTTTTCCGATTTTTGTATTTCCTCTTTGGACAAAGGGGGCCAGATTGATGTAATTTACACGGATTTTCAAAAAGCGTTTAACAAAGTTAATCATCTATCGCTCTTGTCTAAACTAAATTATCTTGGTGTTTCTCATGTGGGGGTATATGGTTCTTCTCTTCTTACTTACACAATAGTAAGCAGTTAGTGCATTTTCAGGGTCATTCATCTTCGGAATTCGTCGTATCCTCGGGGGTGCCCCAAGGATCGAACCTTGGCCCTTTATTGTTCACAATCTTTGTTCACAATCTTTATCAATGACATAGTTGATGTAGTTTTGAATTGTAAGGTCCTTCTTTATGCTGATGACCTGAAGATATTCAGGGAGATCAATGATTTTAGTGATTGTCTTCTTCTTCAACAGGATCTTGATCGCTTGGTGGCTTGGAGTAATTCTGGATTAAAGTTTCATTCGGATAAGTGCTTTGTCGTCAGATACACCAAACGCACTCACAATGCCGTGGACTTCCGATACTCTATGGATGGCACTTTCTTCAATAGCAGGAGTGAAGTTACTGATCTTGGTATTACAATAGATTGCAAATTTTCTTTCTCCGAGAACATTATTAATTCTTGTAGATCAGCGTATCGCACTCTAGGTTTCATCTTCAGATCTGGAAGTTTTATAACCAGCATTGACAGCCTTAAAGTCTTATTTTTCACCTTAGTAAGGTCGAGGCTGGAGTTTGGTGCAGTCGTATGGCATCCTCATCACGCTTATCTCATTGATATGATTGAGCAAGTCCAAATAAAATTTCTTAGATACTTGTTCTTCAAGAAGTTCGGTTATTTCACCTATGACGTATCTTACCCCACTCTATTCAATTTGTTTGAGATGAACAGCTTGAAAAGTCATCATGACATAGGTATGCTTATCGTCCTTCACAAACTAGTCAATGGTACGGTGGACGACAGCAAGCTCTTATCTCGTTTAACGTTCCTCGGTCCCCGACCTTCGGCCAGAGCCCGCGCGTTGTTTAGTCCACACTTTTCACGGACTTGTTTGGGTGCATATTCTCAAATAAATACAATGAAAAAACTGTTCAACTCTTTGCCATCAAATGTCGATATCTTTCACTCGAACCTTGGTTTTTATAAGAATTTAATACTGCAATTTTTGCGTCATCTATAATATATATATTCTTTCCTAGCTGATTATAATGCTTACTTTTTAATATTGTTTTTTAATACTTTTTTTTGCCTGTTTGTAGTTATTTTTGTAATCTTTTATCTGTCACTTGTAGTGTGTTTCCTGTGCAATATTTTGTGTAAAATAATGCTACAATGTAATTGGAAATATTTTCTGTATTGTAGCATGTGAAATAAATAAATAACATAACCTAAATTAACATCTCACCTTTAACATTTTGACTAGGGACCACACACTTCATTGTCATATATAATCTAGTTGTTACACAGATTTTCAGTACTGAAATTCAAACTTCTAGTCATTTTCCAATGGCCTATAAATTTAATTAATTAAATACTGCCTATGGAGCAGAAGTTGCATCAGAGGTTATCTAGTATCATTGAATTCAATGCTAGTATCTAAACAAATAAATCGCCGTCTGGGCCGTCTGTAGCTTGACAGCAGACAGCATTTCAGCTTGACCGCGGCTTGACTTCGATGACTCCGACACTCGGACATAGAGTAATAAATTGCCTAAAAGAAACACTCTTGGCGGCAAATTTGAATTTTTATTTTTTTCTCAATCGTTGTGAGTGGAATCTCAACAGTTTTCCCGCCTTTCCCAAACCATTGTCCTTCCCCTCATGTCCATGTTCATCACATAATGCAATATTGTGCATGTCCTTCATGACCACCTCCTGGACCAGCTGTAATGTTGGCAGCAGTGTTTCCAAATAGTAAAATATAAAATCCCTGCATGAGCGCCCAAAAATTCCCTTGTTATCCCTCAACATAGTGCTTTTTATCCCTGAGTTCTAAACTCTTATCCCTCAGTAACAAATCCATACAATTTTGTCATTTTGTATTTTTTTTGTGTTGTTATAATGTGTATTCATTCGTAGCTGAAATTTTGACTTTATTAGTGTGAATAAAACAAGCTGATTGCAGCAAAAAGGGAAGCGAGTGTTAAAATGTTTTGTTCTTGAAAATAGGGACGATATGATTAATAATTTAAATTAAAATATAAAGTGATCCAAGAGTTACCTCAGCTGTGGCCAGGAACACTGCAAAACACGAAAGTAGTTTGATGACATTTTTATGTAAAATTACTTCAACAATTTGAAAACACCATCATAAAATAATGCAAATAAATAACGTATGGTGGCGGGGCTAGGAATAAATCGTGTTTCGTCTATTCAGTTATTTAATTTAATTTATTTCCTTAAGTACCCCTAGAAATCCCTCAATCCCGCACTCATCCCTCGAGAGCCTGATTTATCCCTGAAAAGGGATAAAATCCCTTAAAGTGGAAACTGGTTGGCAGGCTGTGTAACATGAGTAAGTTATTGATGGTTATTGCTACAGATACTACAGAAGTCCAAAGTGTTTAAGTATAAACTGGAGCTCGAACTTGATGTCTGTTAACAAAGTCAATTATAGTTATCCTTGTTTTAAGTGAACTTAAAATGCACGCGAGTTTTACAACAAGTAATAAATAGTTCATAAGACAATGAAATGCATTGATCCATGATTTATTTATTGTTCATATCATATGGTTTGTATTTGTCATTTTAAATCACTAAGTGCTTAGACTCCCTAGTCTAAGCTTAGTGGAACGGCTGTGAACCATCCCTAAGAACATATAGCTTAGAGCTGGCCCCTAAGAGCATATATGCTGGCTGTTAGCTTAGAGCAGTCTATATGCTTAGCTGGCCCCTAAGCATATAGACTGTCTCTTCCCTGATTGGTTCTGTTATATACAAAATGTTATTCAATGGGAGGGGCTTTACTTTACACACTCGCTGAATAAACTATATTATGCAAGCAACAGTAGATGACACGTATGCACCTCATTAAAAAGTAACTAACTACAAATCTAAAATGATTAGTATTTCACTAAATTTTATAACACCCCCGTTGCAACAGACCTGCACACTCAGCGAATTTCAAGTGCAAAAAAACATAATTCAATCCAACACAGCGAAATTTGACATGTTTTTGTAATCTCCATAAGAATAACATGGGGAATGAGTATGCAGGTTTGCTGCAACAGGTATGTGAAAATAGGTTGGTTTTAATTCATTATTTGGTAGATCTTAACTAGAAGAAGCCATATACCAAGTTTTATCAAGAAATAATATAAAGTAAGGAAGATATAGAATTTTTTATTTCCCTTTAGGATATAACATGGGGAATGATTATGCAAATTTGCTGCTATATAAATGGAAATTTCGGGAATTTCATACTAAAATTCATCAGATCTCATCTAGATGAAGCCAAAACCAAGTTTTATTAAGATGTGTTGAGAAATAAGCTAGCTATAGAATTACTTATCCCCCATAAGGTTAGCATTAGGACAACGTACTGTGTTTACCACTTTCAATATCTCGGTAACCAATGGACATAGAGCATAATTATTTAAAGTACTAAATTGTTTGTTTTTTTGAGCTGAATTTTAACAAAAATTTGATTAATTTTATTTTTCGATGTAAAAAACTAAAAAAAACTTATTTTTGAGGGGGTGTATCCCCCTTTACCCCCCCCCCCCCTTCCGATGGTCCGATCGGGCTGGTTTTCGAAATCGTCCAATTGATTACCACTTTACATGTCTGTACCAAATTTCATTAGGATCGGACCATATTTATGGCCGCTATCGTGCTCACAGACACACACACACACACACACACACACACACACACACACACATATATATATATATATATATATATATATACTATTATAAAAAAGAGGTGGTTTCTGTATGTGGATATCTTGAACCTGGGAAACATATAGGCCTATTCACTTCCTTAAAATCTCCTCGGGCTACACCCCGTGAACGTCCTTAGCTTCAATGTTTACATTTGATAAGGATGTAAACATTCAAATACCGAAATGTAAACAGCTGTGAGTACTACAATTTGACAGTTCAAAGAGCAGAAGCATAAATAAAGGAATTTGTATCCCTTTATCTATGGCAGAAGTAAGATCAGCTGTATTTTTTATCGTGAGCGAAGCCACGGGTAACTGCTAGTACTATTACAAAAAAGAGGTGGTTTCTGTATGTGGGTATGTATGGGTTCAGTCAACTCGAAAAATACTGAAGCGACTGGATTGAAATTTCACACAGAGGTAGATCTTGAACCTGGGAAACATATAGGCCTATTCACTTCCTTCAAATCCCCTAGGGCTACGCCCCGTGAACGTCCTTAGCTTCAATGTTTACATTTTATAAGGATGTAAACATTCAAATATTGAAATGTAAACAGCTGTGAACTCTATAGAAGTAAGATCAGCTGAAATTTTTATCTTGGGCGAAGCCACGGGCAACTGCTCTATATATATATGTATGTATGTATAAAAATTCGAACGAATGGTGTTTTTTGCTTCTGGTGACCCCAAAACGAAAAGTTATTATGGTCTCGGGCTTAGGTCTTACCATATGAGACCTACGGTAATAGCTTCTTCCCTATAAGGGAAATTCGCTAAAAAATTATATTTATGAATATTTGATCACGATCTGCTGTAAAATGTCCTGCAATAAATATGAAATAAATTAAATTAGGGCTCCCGGCCCCCCAGGGGCCCGGGCCCTGTGACTAGAATTGTACCAGCCCAGGCCCGCGACAGGATTTTTGGGCCCCTGTGCAATCTATCTACAGCCCCGGGCCCTGAGACCTGATGACCTTTTTTACTTCTTTTGTAAGTTTTTGGACCCCTTTCTGCAATTTCGGGCCCTTTTTGGGTGTTTCCGGGCCCCCTGTGAGCCCGGGCCCCTATGCATTTGCCCCCCCTTGACCCCCTTGAAGCCGGCCTTGCACCAGCTCCACCCTTGTGGGGACCATGTTTTAGAACATCCTCCAAAGTTATAATATAAGGAGGGGCTCTACGCCTCTAAATACTTTGATAAACTCCTTGATCAAAAGTGTTTACTTTTTGTGCGTTTTTCCGCTGATAGCTCGAGCCCGAACTCGCCGTGTCGCCGTCGCCGATTTGTGGATTCGCTTTCCCATTCGCCGAGCTCGTTTCGGTCATTTGGTGGGGTTAGGGGTTAGTAAAAAGGCGTTCGTTCGTAAAGTTCAAAGGCGATCAAAGTGTTGTTTTATTTTCAAAGTGTTTATAATTTTGATTTTTTAATTCCAGCACTCTAAGTTGTCAGCAGTGTTGCCACTTCGAGGGATTTGTCCCGAATCTAGGGCCATTTTCAACCTGAAAGGCACGTTCTAAGAACAAAAGATTTTCTGTGGATTTCTAAGGGAAAATATTTTAAAGTTTTTTTCGGGAACAAAATGCAGATATCTAGGGATAAAATTTCTTCTTAAGAGGTAGTGAGGGACATGGATGAAGCTTGGGTGTTTGCTAACAAAACCAGATGAATGTGGATTTTTAGAGGAGGGGAAAAAATAATAACTGATGATCAACTGAATTAGTTGTGTCAATCATATGTTACATACTAAAGTAAAATCATTTCACCTGACCTGTTTATTGATTTTTATTCAAATAACAAAACAATGGGCGCGTTCAGCCGCATTCCACCGGTGGGAAATATACTAACCTATAATAAGTGAACGGTAGTGGTGGACGTACCATCTACCGATCATTGTTGTGCATCCACCGATGTTGTGTTTACGGTGGATTCGGTAAGTAACCGGACATTGTTGATTGTCAAGATGCGGTGGATTTGCCTATTAGTGACTATGGTAATCGGTTACCCACCGGTGACTGCGGCTGAACGCACCCATTGTTTCCAATATTAAACCACTCTTTGTTTTGGTCGTTTTGGTTTAGGATTTTTTTAGCTACACCAGACTATGTTTACTTCCACGTCATCGATGATTTCCCCCCCTCTGCAGAGACGTCAAACTCAAGGGTCAACATAACATATACCTCACGACCTCTAACATGCTCTAACTGAACTTCCAAACAAAATATAAAATGAGGAAACATTATTTGTATGACAAAAGATTTTATGTATTGTAATCTAATCTAATCTAATATATATATACAGCCGGATGTGTAACTCATCTATAGATACAAATTCTAAAGTACTTCCAGATAAGCTAGAGACTTTAAATTTGGCACGGATATTCCTTCGGTGGTCAAACCCCAGGAAAAATTGTCAAAACTAAACATTTCCACCCCCGACCCCCCCAAAGGGGGGAAAAAGGGGGCAAAAATTTAAGTTCGAAAAAAGTACTTTTCGTTTTTGGGCTATAGCGGCTTAACCAGAGGTCCTATTGAAAAACGGACTGCACCACGTGCCACGGATTTTTCATGATCTACAACTTTGGTCCTGTGACTTTTTGTCCTATCTCGTCTCCTTCACCCTTAGATTGATCTAGATTTTTCAATTTACATAGATCTTCCATAGGTTTTCCGGCAAGAGTTGACTTGGTATACTACCTGGGCCCCTATAAATTTGCAGGATTATTTATTGGGTGGTTATACTAAATATACAATGCCCAAAACAAACAATTTCAACCCCCCTTATCTCCTAAATGGGGTTGAAATGGGGGAAAACTTGAATTTCGATAAAAGTACTGTTTGATTTTTGCCTCTGGTGGCTAAAATAAAGGTTCTGTTCAAAAACAAAGGTTATTTCCTTAGTTGAAATTAATTTTACTACAATTTTGGTCATTACATATTTTGCCTTATCTCAACTCCTTTACCCCCAAAAAATGACCTCTAAAGTTAAAATTCATATACATTTTTCAGTTTATTTTGGGTTTTGATGATTCTTCAATATTTATTTTTAGCTTATAGACCTCAAATTTCACAATGAGATAGTAAGTTTGATCCTTTAGGGTTATCAGGGGACATGCGCAGAATTCACCCGTTTCAACCCCTAAAATAGCCCTCAAAAGTTAAACTTTCGTTGAATTTTATCATTTCCTCCAGTTTTTGAGCTCCAGATGATTTAGAGGGCTGAAATTTGGCATACATGATCTCTAAAGCATATATGTTACAAATCAGGAATAATATAACTAGTTTGTAGTATAAAATTGCATATCAAGTTAAAAAACTTAAAAATTCGTTAAATGTCAGCGATTTTCTCAAGGTATTTCATCCCGGTTCCAACCAAACATCCCGATTACCTAGAAACTTTAAATTTGGCATGAATATTTCTTGGATGGTCAATATATAGGAAAAAATATCAAAAAGCGCCATTTTTTATTTTAACCTCCTCAAAAAATACAAAAAATCACTTACAAGCTATGTTATAAATTAGAAATAATAAATTTTTTTCTTTTTTAAATTTTTTAAAAATAAAATTTGTTATGTGGCTTAATTTAGTTGTTGTTTAGTCGAATAATGGCCTAAATTTCCCAATTCGTTCATTTCTATGACATCAAACATGCATGCTCATTTCTCACGTTAATGATGTGGAAAAACTGTAATATGTTGATTTTAAGTTTAATTGGATTTAATTTGTTTATTAAACTCACTCTTATAGATCTTACTAATTCAAAGTGGAGGAACAGGAACTACCCAACACTAGCCTGATCGGACCATCGGATGGTGGGGTTAGGTGGGGATAGATAAACCCTTTAAAAATGGGTTTTTGGTATCTTTTACATAGAAAATGAAAATTATCAGATCCTGGGTTGAACCATTAGGTTTAAGTTGAAAAAAACAACAATTTGGTACAGTGAATAATTGTTCGGTCCAGTAATTTGTCTCAATGTTTACCTTATGGGAAATCAATAAAATTCTATGTATCGCTTATTTCTCAACAAATCTGAATACAATTTGTAGATATCTTTATTCAGTTGTTACCTGCTGGAATACTGAACAAACTTGAATTTTTACATTTCCATGTCAGCGAAAATGCATACTCATTTTTAATATCATTCTTATGGAGAAAATTGGTTTTTGTAACTTGAATTTTTACATTTCCATGTCAGTGAACCTGCATACTCATTTCCCATATTATTCTTTTGGAAAAAATGGTTTTGACATTTTACTTTATTCTTTTTATAAATAGGTTCTTGTAAAATATCTCAGAAATTGAAACCTATCTGATTTTCCAGAAATTTAATGAATAATTTTAGTAATAATTACCCTCCCTCCTACCATAAACCCCAATGAAACTATTCACCCCAAAGACTAGTAATAATTAATTTTGCTGAGCATTTGTTAACAGTTTATTCGTTTTGTTACTTTTAATACAAATTTTCCGCTTTGGGGTGAAACCCTTTAAGGGGGCCTGGGGGCGGAGCCCCCAGCGAGCCGTAAGGCGAGTCTAATATATATACGGCCGCTTGTGTAACTGATAAAGGATACGAATTCTTTTCTACTTCCAGATGAGCTAGGAACCTGAAATTTGGCACGCACGTTCTTCATTAGTTCAAACTACGGGAAAAAATATCAAAACCCACAATTTTAAATTTTAACTCCCTCAAAAAAATTATTAAAAAATCGTTAAAATAAGCCTTTTTCAAACAACTGTTATTTTGAGCTCTAGTGGCCGAACGGATGGCCCTATCGAAAAGCAGACTGCACCACGTGCCACGGATTTTTCACGATCTACAACTTTGGTCCTATGACTTTTTGCCCTATCTCGTCTCCTTCACCCTTAGATTGCTTTAGAAATTTCAATTTTTGAAGATTTTCCTTTGCTTTTCCAGCTCCAGTTGGCTTGATATTGAACGTATAGGGCTGAAATTTGGTTCACATCGTCTGTACAGCATATATGTTACAAATCACCAATAATATAATTAGTTCTTAACATAAAAATGCATCTAAAATTAAAAGATCTTTGAAATTTGCCTCGTTAAACCCACCTGACATGTTCTTTTAAGTTGCTGTTTAATGCAGCTTTCATAACTGCTAATGTGTTTCTTATCGGTAAAACTGATAATAAATACCTTATATAAATAAATATTCTTTACAACCAAAGTTGATGTTTTAAGCCTGAAAATACTTCAATCATATGATTCTTTCATGCGCTAATTGTATTTAAAACAATGATTTTACTTTTAGGTTCTCGCTGTTTTCACTTCATAACGGCGGTACACAGTGCGTGCCCAAATCAGATAAAACTCATCTGGTAGTGTGGTTCTCTGGTTCAGTTTTACCGCGCTTAGATATAGTTCTATTCTACATTATCGTGAAAATGCAGTACGTTTTTGTCGACTTGAAATTCCTCCAATTTTTTATATTTAAAATTTTAATATTAGAACACCCGTCGAAACAAAACATTCGTATTATTTAAAGCTCAACATTTTCAACACATCTTTCTCTCTCTCTATTAATACCCAATTAATATAATGAAGGGTGGTCAATAAAAAAATCTTCCAAACTGGATAGTTTTCTCTAATTAGTGATGGCAAATGCCTGAACAGAATCTATATCAAAACATTAAACAAAAAACCGATCTTTTATATTTGTATTATTCAGTTTTTTTAAGCGAATATTGTAGAGAACGACTCTTAATTTAATGCCATGTTTTCTGACAAAGGTGGTTATCGAAGCAAAAACCTTACTCTTCAGGAAACTCAACGTCCAAAACTCAAAGGGTGTTTTGTTGGCGACTAGACATGCTCTTGTTAGGAGTCACTGCCAAACAAACATTGCTTAGAATTAACATAATAATTTTTTGTATTCTGTTTCCGCCTGGAAATGCGAAATAATTTAAACAACCAGCGTTACTGAAAATGGCATTAAATAAGGAATAGTTCACATAAACATTCATGTCTCTAACTAATAAATGACTAAGCTTTAACAAAATATGATTTAACTAGTTATCCTATCGAAAACAAAGATCCATACTGTATTTAAATACATTTTTAACAATTTCTGTTTTTATTTTCGGATATTTTGCTCTATCTCACCTCTTTTACCCCCAACATGGGCCCTTAAAACAGGTTGTTTGTTATTTTCCACTTTATTTTTTGGTTTTTCTTTATTTGTTAGTTCATTTTTAAACTTTGATTATAAGTTTTGTCATGACGAGAGTCAGTTTTACTGTTCAGGTTTACGCCCCATTAAAGGTCATTCGCCAGTTTCTTCCGTTTCAACTCCTAAAAGAGACCTAAAGTTGAACTTTCATCAAATTTGAACTTTCCTCGTGGGTTTTTCTAATATATTCTTAAATGATAGACCCAAGTTTTGATATTACACTTGGTACTACTCAAGTGTCCCCGCCCACGTTTAAGCGAGGTTATTGGCATTTTCTCACCCCTTTCAACCCCTACATACAACCAATAAATGAAGCAAATTAAACTATTTTCAAATGTTTGGTATTGTTATTTCTATACAAATACTTTTGCCTAACCCCCTGGCCCCCGACCCTCTTCCCCTTAATTAATTTAATAATTTTAAGAATTAACATAATAATTTTTTGTATTATGTTTCCGCCTGGAATTGCGAAATAATTTAAACAACCAGCGTTACTGAAAATGGCATTAAATAAGGAATAGTTCACATAAACATTCATGTCTCTAACTAATAAATGACTACGCTGTAACAAAATATGACTTAACTAGTTATCCTATCGAAAACAAAGATCAATACTGTATTTAAATACATTTTTTATCAATTTCTGTTTTTATTTTCGGATATTTTGCCCTATCTTACCTCCTTCACCCCTCAAATGGGCCCTGAAATAAATTTGTTGTAAATTTCAACTTTGTTTTTTGGTTTTTCTTTATTTGTGAGTTTATTTTTTATTTTGATTCAAAGTTTTGACATGGAGAGAGTCAGTTTTACCGCTCAGGTTTAGGCCTCTATCAATGGTCATTCGCCAATTTATTTCGCTTTAACCCCTAAAAGAGTCCTAAAGTTTAACTTTCATAAAATTTTGAATAAAGTTTTGACTTGGGATTACTCGGTGTCACCGCCCACGTTTAAGCGGAGTCTTTGGCCATTTCTCACTCCATTCAGCCCCTGCATACAACCAAAAAATATAGCAAATTATACTATTTTCAAATGTTTGATATTGTTATTTGTAAAAAAAATACTTTTGCCTACCCCCCTGGCCCCCGGACCCTCTCCCCGTTCAAATAATTAACCTTCCACAACCAACAAACCACACCACCAAACATCCTCCCGAACCCCAACATACCTTGTGCCGAGAATTCGTACATAGTTTTAATAACTTTGCGACTTTTATATCCAAAACCTCCTCACCCGAGGGGTTTTTACCCCTCAGGTTTATCAGACATTCGCCGATTTTACCCCGTTTTAACTTTTAAAATACTTGTCTTAAGTTGAACCTCTTGTTAAAAAAATCATTATTTGATTGAGAGGCCCAATTTTTCAGAAGGGATTTGTTATTGTCACCTCCCATGAATAACCCTAAATTATTTGTCATTTTTAAACGCTTTCGACCCCTAATCCCGCCAATAAAAGAAGAAAAATCAAATACTATTCAAAAGTTTGGCAATACTATTTTAAAACAACAATTTTGTCTCACACCTGGCCCGGCGTTATCAGAGGCAAAACCTACTCGCCAACTTAACCCCATTTCAACTCCATGAAACAATTCTCTAAATCTGAACTTGCAATGAGTTTACAATTGCACTGGTGGTTTTTACTTTGTTAAGATATCTTGAGGTAGGAAAATTATTTCAACCAAAAAAATTAAATTAATTTGGTCTTGTGTCTTTTCAAAATCAAAACCCCCGTCTTTGGGACTCATAATGGGAGGTCTGGGGGCGGAGTATTGTTCAACTGCGGGAGAACACAAACGGGGGCCTGGGGGCGGAGCCCCCAGCGAGCGAAGCGAGTCTAACTTTATACAGCAAAAATTAAGCATTCTTATTTATATAATGTAGCATGGGCGGAGTTACGGGGGGGCAAGGGGGGGCAATGCCCCCCCAACTTAAACAAAATAATAATTTTTTTAATCCGCTTTTATTATTATTAAAGTATTTATTTAGACTTCCAGAGATTTACCTAGTTTTATAAAGAGATAAATTAAATCAAACGCAACGACAGAAAGCTGAAAACAAGTAATATTTGGACAGTAGCGAGTGTGGTTCTTAGTTTTCCCTGCAAAGCCCTGCGCTGCGGATGATGAGCTGAGAATGACGAATGACGTCGTCGCTGCCGCCGCGCCGCGCCACACAGCTGACTGACAGTCTGGGATTGGGGGTGGGAGCTGCGCGCGCACGGTGGGGGGGGGGAAATCGTCTGCACTACAGACTACGCACCCTGCACCGGCGCTAGTGCTAGTGTCTCAATGTCGCAATCTGAGCTTCTGCTTATGCGCATGGCATGTGTCTTAATGTACGATTAGTTGAAAGTGAGTAGTTGTATTCAGTTCTGGAGTGTAGTTTAAAGTGTAAACTAAATTACCTGCCATGAATAAAAAGACAACGGACATAAGGGCATTTTTTAAAACACCAGCACCTGTGAGTAACCCTAAAGAAGACGAACGACAACCATGTTGTAGTGGCGTGAGTACACAAAATCAATCAGTTCCTTGTCCTACTGCAGTGAGTGGTGGCACTCCAAAACATGACCTTGGTGATTTAGTGACAGGACCGTCTCGTCCTATTTTGAAGTCATATCCACTTTCCGATTTTAAAAATACTAAACGTGCATTTACGCCTTATTACTATACAAAATTTGACTGGCTCGAATACAGTGTAAAGGAAGATGCTGTGTTCTGTTATCCATGTAGACTATTTCCCTCTAATAATAAAGAACATTCGGTAACTGAAAAAGGCCTACGAAATTGGAAAAAAATTGGGGACAAATTGGTAAAACATGGGTCGAGCGAGAGTCACTTATTTTCAATGGCTAAATGGATGAACCATAAAAAGCCAACTCAATCAGTTGCGACGGAATTATCATCCTCTCACAAGGAGCTAGTTTCCGAAAACCGTGAATATTTCCAAAAAAATTTGGATCTGTTGCTATATTTAGCCAGACAAGGCATGCCCTTACGAGGTCACGATGAATCGGAAACTTCTGTAAAAAAAAGGAAATTACTTAGAACTGTGCGACTTGTTTTCTAAATACGACAGCAAATTCAAAGAAAAATATGAACGTTACCATAATTTAACAAGTCATGACGTTCAAAACGAAATTATACAAATTGTTACGGAAGAGGTTTTGAGCAAAATAGTATCTGAGGTTAACGAATCTGGATATTTTTCTCTGATGGTCGATGAAGCAAGGTCACATAAAGTTCAACAGCTCTGCATTTGTATAAGGTATTTGTTTAACACAGAAATCAGAGAGAGATTATTGACCATGAAAGATGTATCTTTAAACCGTAACGCCGAATCTTTGGCTAACATAATTTTAGAGTACCTTAATGAAATAGGTATTAATGCTACCCTAATAGGTCAATCACATGATGGAGCGAGCGTCATGTCTGGTCATGTCGGTGGACTACAAAGAATTATAAGGGACTCCCATCCGTTTGCCATATATGTACACTGCCTAGCACACAAAGTAAATTTAGTTCTTGTTAATTCTTGCGAAAGTAATAATTATAGCTGTTACTTTTTCAATATAATGCAGGAATTGTACACGTTTTTTTCACACCCTGATACTCATGCAGAGTACAAGATTATTCAAAATGAGCTTCAGATAAAAACTCCAGGCCCACACGAAATACATAAGTTGAGTGATACAAGATGGTCCTGTAGAGCTACCGCTGTTAAATCAGTAAATCGAAATTTCAAGGTGATTATTTCAATCCTTAGTGAAATAAGTAAGGACTTGAGAAACCCAAAGTCATCACAGGCCAAAGGTTTATTGTCATCAATAACTTCGATAGAATTTGTAGTGTGTTTGGTATTCTTTTTGGAGATTCTAACTGATGTTAATATTTTGAGCAAGGCACTCCAAAGAGAAGACACATGCATTGCACGATGTGCAAAAGCTGCAAAAGGAATCTATATATTAATACGCAAGCGGTTTTCTTTTCACAGTCCAACCTCGATAATGGCTGGACGGATTTTAACGTTTGAGGTGTCAAATTAAAGGGAATTTTATGTAGATTTGTCAACAAGTCTCAGAATTTTAAAAAAGGGCGTCACTAAAGTACAGTAAAGGGCTGAAGTTTCGGAACAGTGGCGCTATTCATCGACATTTGAGCAAGCTCAGTTTTGTTTACAAACTGAACATATGGCCAAGCTCTGAAATAGTTCTACAGATAAACTTATTTTTACCGCTGGTTTGGCTTTGTTTTCAAAAGTTTACTTTTTTTAAAGATTTATTATGTAATTTAGGTTATGTTATGAAGTTTTTAAAGCTCTTAAATTAACATTGCAGTTGCCAGTTTTACAATGCAGTTTACGATATCTCATAGTGTTTTTTGAAGTTATATTAATCTGAGCTAATCTATTTTTGGATTTGGTGCATTTATAATTCCACCGATAAGAAGAAGACGAACATTGACCGGTCGTAGGAGTCGGAAAGAACACGATCGCAACCGCTGGCATCACCCTCCCGATGTACCATTTGATGCTCCTTCCAACCTCAGACCAACGAACTAAAAATGTTTTCATTGTAGTGGGTTGCACTTGAAGAATGAAAAGACTGGTACAGATTATGCGTCATTTACGCGTTTTTGCCACAAAAGAAAGGTTATGCATATAAAGATAGTCGTTCCCTGATATCTCTGTTTTTGCGATAATTATCAATAAGGTGTAGCGGCAATCACTAAACAAAGGAAGTCATTACGTGCCAGTGTTTGTTCTCGGTCAGCTCCATGTTGCTGTAAGCTGAGTTCGATCTTTTGCCAGTGTTGAAATATACATTTCAGAAAAAAGAGGACATGGGGAAATGAAGGTTTTCCCAATCGTTAACGTTTATACCGGAAACTCCTACGGTAGATAAAATTAACTTTGAAAGTTTCAGTAGTTAAGCTATAATTTTGTTAATGAAAACTTTAAAAGTATATAAGTAGGCTGATTATTCTTCATTCTTTTACTATATGATTTTTGCTCGATTTCGAGCTACGTGTTATCTAGTCATAATTAAACTTGAGTCTAAACGATGTGAAATCGAATGGGAGAAAAAATGGCAAGAAGTCAAAGAGAGTTTGGATCAGTTCAATGTCTTAATCTCTTCCCTGTCGAGGTTTGTACCTCATCTAACAAACCTTCCGGTACCTCTTCATCTAGTCCTTCTTTGGAAACCGAAGAGGTGCTGACTTCACAGCCTGAACAAAAACGTCCACGAATGATTTCAAAAAAATTAGATGATTATTTTGTAACGTCTACTGTTGGACAGTCAAGAAGAATCGATCCAGAGAATGTCGTAGGTGAAAGTGCTGAAATGAAGCTTAAGAAACAGTTCAGATGCGAGCTGTATTACCCGATTCTGGACATTATGGTTGAGGAACTGAAAAGAAGATTTGCCGGTGAAGCACTGGATGTTGCGAGTGCGAGTGAAGAGTTTTTGCGGCTTAATGAAAAAAAATGCTGATTCGTTCATAAACAAATATCCTGTTCCGGGTTTAGACAAAACAACTCTTCTAGCAGAAAAGGGTATCTTAAGATGTGTTATTAAGGCAGATGGTAACAATCCTGATGAAAAGCCCCTCAAAGAAATGGTGCAGCTATTAAAAGATCAAGTTTTTCATCAAGGGGACGTTTATCCTAATTTTAAAATTCTGTTTAAGATTAGCCTGACCCTACCGTCAAATAGCGCGACTTGTGAGAGATCATTCTCAACAATGCGTCGGGTGAATAATTGGCTAAGATGTTCCATGAGTCAAGAACGTTTCTCAAACTTGGTAGTTTTGTTTTCAGAATCCGATGTAGTTAAGAATCTAAACTTAGAATTATTAATGGACAGATTTTCCAAGAAGGGAAATAGGAAATTCGTTCTTAAGTAATAACATAACTTTATTTTTGGAATTTCAGGTGATGAGTTACATTTATTTTAACTAAAGTAGGTACATAACTACAGTTTTATTATAGGCCTATGTATTAATGTATTCCAAAAACTGATCCTTTGTATTTGTATCACAAATGTTTATTAATGTCAATACAGTTATTTTGGCGACACTGTGTTTAACCCTTTCTTTTTATTCCTGTATAGTTATTTGAACTGCAGAAAAGTAAAATTACAATGGCAAAAACGTTTCACTTAACTTTAGCCTATTTATATTGCGGTACGAGAATCTTGAAAGTGTGCCCCCCCAAGGAACAACCTCTAACTCCGCCCATGTAATGTAGGGGATTTTGACCTACGTATTAACATTTCCTAGGAAAATTTATGAAATTAGAGTCATGTTTATGAATTTGGTTAGTTTTATAACGTCATAGATTTTCCAAATATTTTCGGGAATCACGTTAAACTTGGTATTTTAGATTTATTGCCATTATTATTGTAAGCAAGGAGGTTATATTACTATACTGGAGACAGCACTCCATAGTAAAACAGCGTGCCGGCTGTTTAGAACAAAATATCACAAAAATGGTACATCAGTTAGTACCAACCTTTGCAAAATACCTCAATTTCACCGACTTCCCAAAATGAACGAATCAATCGAGTGATTCAGTCGAGTCACCACTCAATTTTGAGCTTGGTTCATTCCGGAACCGGAAATCAATAATATTTTTAACAACGAATTAAACACTCATAATAAACTGCTAACGAGTACTTATTAGGTGATTTTTGTTTGAAAATAACTTCACCTAATTTATTTTTGGGTATATCTTTAATGGCAAAAATAAAGTAAAAATAGCAAAACAGATACATGGGCTAAAAGTAATTGATATAATCAGTCACTATGCAAATACGAGAATTATGGTAGAAACTTGGCAGGTAAGCAACATAAATAGTAGGACAATTTTCTTTTAGTGGTACAATATTGCTGAGCGACAGTAATGTTTGTATAATAACATGGCTGATGGCAAAATTGTACATAAGGAGTGAAGTTGTCATTTACTGGCCGGATACTAACACTTATATATTGAACTTTAAATTAATTATTCTTTATTCATAGGTTTTAAAAAATAACATTTTCTATTCTATTATTTATATAATATCGTATTTGGCCTTACCTGTTCCAAGGCAAAGAAACCGTTCAATCATAATGAGAATCAGATCAACATGATTCAACTCTCCGAAATGATTACATCAGTTTTTGAATCAGTTGAATCGACTCAAAGAACGGTACATCAGTTAGTACCAACTGCGGCACGCTTTCCAATGCTGTTTGTGAAGACAGTGCTACCTCCAGTATAGTAATATAACCTCCTTGATTGTAAGTCTAGAGTCATACTTAGGGACATTTTAGTTCATCTAGGGATTTTTAGGGATAATTATTCCTGACTCTAGGGACTTCCCTCAAAGTTGGTGGTAACACTGGTTGTCAGTCCATATTCTCATTATTCTCAGCCTTAGCGGCGGGTCGTATCATTTTAGCACGTCCAAAACTAGAACTGTTCATTGTTATATTGTTAATTCACATTTAATTCTTGATTGTGATTAATTAACTTACTGCAAATACAAACTGTTCTGGCAAGGTAAGAATGTAAAAATTTCTTAATTAATGGATCTGTTTGCTCTAAGTTTAGACCTAGGACTATAATAGTGATGGGAACATGAATAGGCCTACCTACTTTTTATTAGGCCTATGGCCAATCCACTAGTCGATTACTTTAGGACATCGACTAGTCTAGTCGTTCACATTAGTCGATTAGTAAAACATTGACTAGTTTAGTCGATCTAACTTAGTTTAATCGATCGATCAAAAGCCGATAGTAAGTAGTAAACAATAATATATAGTCGTTTTTAACTTGCCGACTAATCGGTTAACACATTGGTTGCGTTCAGCCGCAGTCACCGGTGGCTAACCGGTTACCATAGTCACTAATAGGCAAATCCACCGCATCTTGACAATGAGGTGCCTAGAATCAAACCCCGCCACATCCACTTGGATACTTTTTTGGCAAAGTGGCAAAAACTGTAACAAACAGACCCACCACAATATAAACATACTTTTACTACCAAAAAATTCCTAAATTTTATAATATCTTAGTGACAAATTATGAAAACATATCAACAAAACATAAATTTACTGTGAGGAAAAATAGCTTTTGGAAATTTGGATCTGGCGGGTTTTGAAACAGCCACATTTTCAACATTGTTTTACAGTTGGATGTGGCGGGTTCAGCTAAAAAATAATGGTTTATTCGAATTCGGCGTGTTTGAAACTATGGGGTAGGATGTATAACTCATGGATAACTAGGATGTACAACGATGTTTATATCCAACCACCTTGTCACTTAAGCAGAATAAACTTTGATAAACGAGGTAAACACTCGCTGAGCATGCTGGGAAGTCAGATGACTGAACCGGACGCTCTCATTGGCTGCGATGGATGTGGCGGATTTTTGAAACCAAAGATGGCGAAAATGACATTGGATCTGGCTGGTTTTGAAACTAAGCCACATTTTCAACATTGCTTTACAGTTGGATGTGGCGGGTTTAGCTACAAAATAATGGTTTATTCGAATTCGGCCTGTTTGAAACTATGGGGTAGGATGTATAACTCAATTTGGACAAAAAATGGATGTGGCGGGGTTTGATTCTAGGCACCTCCAATCATCGATGTCCGGTTACTTACCGAATCCACCGTAAACACAACATTGGTGGATGCACAACAATGGTCGGTAGGTGGTACGTCCACCGCTACCGTTCACTTAATATAGGTTAGTATATTACCCACCGGTGACTGCGGCTGAACGCGCCCATTGACTGCTAACATTTTTTTAATATAGGCTACTGCCACATAGCCATAAAGGTTTATTACTAATTCACATAACTTATGGTCATACAAGGTCATGCCGTCATGCCAGGTAAATGTTTTTTCGGGCAACTTCCGGTTTGTAGGATGACGTCAAAGATTTGGTCGTCTTTAGACGTCTTCAGCCTCACTGGTTGGATTTAAATTAAAAAATAAAATGTTTTTCTCGTGGTTTATATGTATATTAACTTTGTAGGTAGATACAAATATTGGGTTGTTCAGTTTTTCTAGTCAGTTGTAAGTTCGACTCTGTCACCATATACCACTTAAAATCTTGAAAAAAAACAAAAAAGAAGACGTCTTTGGACGTCCTAAAGTTTACAGCGCACACAAAAACTCAAAATCTCAAAATTCACTCATCTTATTTATTAGCTTATTTATGAATCTGGCGCCGCGACATGCCCGTTCTTATCAGTTCGTGGGAAACGTCATTTGAGCACGATCTGTCGTCTACTGCACTGCGCCGATAACGTGTATTGTGTGTTGTGTGCACTGCGTTTGGTTAAGTTAACCATGGAATATCTCAATTATTTATATTAACGCCTTTCTCCACCACCTCGTATGAGGCCAGCTCAATATCATGATTACAACCCTTTTAATTATGTAACAGATGAGGAGTTAAAAGATAGATTTAGATTTTCTAAAGAAGCCTTAAATGAATTTATTGAAGCTTTACTGGGATTTTTTGACACCAGAGCCTATCATCATGGCCCCCACAAGGGTGGGGCTGGTGCAACTCTGGTCACAAGAGCTGGGGGGGGCCCTGGGCCTAGCCCCATTTTATTTTCTTTCATATTTAATGTAGAATATTATACAGCAGATCATGATCAAAAATTCAGAAATATAAATTTTTATAAAGTTTAGTAAAATAATATTAATTCTATATTTTTGTGGTTTACTATTTTTATTAGGTGCATACGTGCCATTTACTGTTTTTTTTCATATTAGTATATAGTTAGCACATTATATCTCCAGCTATGGCTACTATGCTACTAATCGTATCATATATAATACTTGCTTTGCCCCCAGGCCCCCGTTTGTGATCCCCGCCATTGAAAAATACTCAATATTGATTGACCCCTATAGGACGTTGATTGTCAGTGTTAAGGAAGGGTGTAATTAGATTTTGACCATCCCGTCCCTCCACAAGAGGAGCCGAAGGAACTGTTAAATTTCCTACACCAAAAAGGAATTCTGTATAGGTGATGGAATCACCAGTCCAAATCATATTTGTGTAGGGTTGAAAAATTACCAAGTAATTTTTGAAACATAGCATAGTACACGAACATAGGGGGGCCCGAGGCTGATCCTAGTTACAGGGCCCGCAATCGAATGTGGGGTCCATGTCTATCATGGTTTTCCAAATTTGTAAAAAGTGAAGTGTTGCAAATAATGTTATTTAAGGGAAGGGATTCCACTTGACACACTCACTGAATAGAGAACAAACGTGATCAAACTCAATTCCAGATCTTTACTCCACAAACATGGTTACATAGCCTACATTTTAAGGTGAACAATGAAACACATAAAAAATAATATGTCATCTAGTCAGATAATGGACATATTTAAACCACAGAGATAAATTAAAAAGGCAGTAAAGTAAAACAATGTTTTCTTGGGCTTTTTACTTATATATTTTATATTTTAGATCCAATTTTGTTTGCCATTTTTTAGCGAATTTCCTGAAAGGAATAAGCTATTATGGTAGTACTCATGGTAAGACCTAAGTCCGAGACCATGTTAACTTTTCATTTTGGGCCCCCCAGAAGCAAAAAATACCATTCGTTTGAATTTTTATATATATATCTATATATATATATATATATATATATATATATATATATATATATATATATATATATATATATTATAATGATACATAATTTATTAACAGAGTACCCTTTTTTTTAGTTTAAAAAACATTTATTTGACGACTAGTTTCAAATCATAAGATCATAGTCATGTCATAATAACCTCACTCGTCCGTTAACATGATAGCGGCCGTAAATATGGTCCGATCTTAATGAAATTTGGTACAGATGTGTAAAGTGGTAATCACTCAGACGAGTTCGTGAACCAGCCCGATCGGACCACCGGAAGGGGGGGTAAAGGGGGATAAACCCCCCAAAAATGGGTTTTTTGAGTTTTTTACATAGGAAAATAAAATTTGTCAAATTTTTATTGGCACCATTGAATTCAGCTCAAAAAAACAAACAATTTAGTAGTTTTAATCACTGCTCTATGTCCATTGGTTACCGAGATATTGAAAGTGGTAAACACAGTACGTTGTCTCAATGTTAACCTTATGGGAAATAAGTAAAATTCTATATCTCGCTTATTTCTCAACATATCTTTATAAAACTTGGTAAATGACTTCTTCTAGTTCAGATCTACTAAATATTGAATTAAAACCAACCAGTTTAAACATACCTGTAGCAGAAAACCTGCATACTCATTCCCCATGTTATTCTTGTGGAGCTTTCAAAAACATGTCAAATCCCGCCATGTTGGATTGAAATACGTTGTTTTACACTTGAAATTCGCTGGTATGCAGGTCTGCTGCAACGGGGCTATTTTGCTTTTCATTTGGTTTTAACCCAGTCTTTTATTTTAAGATTTTTACTTGTTTCAGTTTTTATTAAAATAATGCCACTTTACATTACAGCAATGTTTTCTCGCATTATATCTCCGGCTATGGTAGAGATAGCTGTTTGCAAGGCGAGGGATGGAGAGAGGGTACTTTTCTGAAAACATCGTACTACAGCCCCGTTGTTTGTCAAATGTTGTGTTTTCCAAAATCATATGTTCAATATACACTCATCATTCACTCATATTCAGGGTAACGTCCTCCATGAGGTTCCTGTATCAAAAAGAATGATTAAGAATGATATCATATGAGACGCTTAGTAGCATTGTGGCCTTAGCCGGAGATATAATGCCTGAGCTACATTACTTTATATTATTGCCTAATTTAAATTCCTCAGTTCTCTACTAACAATCAGACGAAGGCAGCCTATAAGTTCAAACTGTCTTCCAAAACAATCTGCTTTGTAAGCAAAAAGGTACTAATTAAATAGCTCTCAAAATGATTTCCTATTAGTGATCAATAATAGTTTTCTTGCTGTTTTAAAATTAATATTACGAATGGATTACTACTTTTCACAATTCGATTGATCCATAAAAAATATATAAAGGGGTTGCTGTTGAATAAAATAAATAGTTTCTTGAAATAGGCCTTAAAATGATCCTCTTGAAATGAGTTGAATAGTAGGGCATTTTGAGTTTGTGGATATATACCTCATATGTTAGCTGATCTCGCATCCCTAAAGGTTATAACATAAAATCTATCCAGGCTGCCCATTTCATTTGTACTTATTTTTATGAATACTGTAGTATAGTTGTTCTGTGTAAGTGAAACTATAGTTCTTGAGCCAGACCCGTAGACAAGCCAGAATTATAGTCCTAATGACACGGAGAAAAAGTTCACCATTTGACCCACTGAAGTTGAGCCTGTGTGGCTCACATGTGGCTGCGACAGGGGCGGCGCGGCGTGTTCCAACTGGCTTGACTACGGTGCGTTTGGAGGGACCCTTACCGCTCTGTCTCAACTACGGCACAACGGTGTCTCCTTTACTCTTGGCTCAACATCAAATATTTCAAGCCGACCTTAGCACAGCAATGAAATAATCATGTAAGCCCCCTTCTGTGCAAAGTCATCGTATTGTCTTGGAGAGCGGCGGCCAGAAGCAGAGTCACGGCAGGTTGATTCCACAAAAATTCCCTGCAAATCCTTGCCGTTGGGCGACAGTTTACATTGCACTAGATTAGAGATAAACGGGCTTTTTCGGAGTCGGCCATCAACGATAAACGCTGACCATGAAAACTCGAGTTTGTGAACCCACTCCTACTGTATCACAGCAGAGAGCAAAATGCCATTGGTGATTGACAGGGTTCCATGTAAATGTGTAAGGTTCAGGCATTGTTTGTTACTTTGAATATAGCCTGTGTTTTATGTTTGTGTTAAACAACGTTCTGCAATAAGTATCTTAATTTTTTCGCCCCTTTTTATTTTTATGCATTTTCTAATTTTTTTTTCTTTTAATCAGGATTCAAGAAGACAATATGAGTGCTAGTAAGGAGGATATATTAAGTGGCTTTCAAGTTAACTGGATCACTTTACGTGATGTGGATACTGGAGAAATATTATGGCTTGGAAATGAAGATTATTCTTCTTCAGAAAATTATTTTGAAATCAGACTCCCCAAAAAAATTCTTCAAATTAAAGGAGTATCGAGAGAAATGCATTTTTCATCAGTTGAAAGTTGGGAGAAACTCAAAATAACTCATACAATGACGTACAAAGGTGTTATTTTGGATGAGATGTGTTTTGAATACGGTCCAGTTACTGGTAACTCTAACAACACTTGGCAGTCAGTAATAGAAGCCGCTCCTGAAGCAAAGTTGATGTCTCCAGAAGTTTTGAGTGGAAATGTTGTAACAGTTTCCAAATTTTACAACAACGAAACTTTGATAACCACGTCTAGATCTAGGATTTTTTATGTTTAAAATAGGAACAACTATTAACTGTACTATAGGTATATTTGCTGTTTTTGCTCACTAAAAGGATTGCAAACCAGTGTTTGTTTGATGTGATAAAGTGTGAAAATGTTAGTAAAGAAAAAGAAAAGTTTCTGTGTTTTTTTTTAGTTAAGTCCAAAGTTTGCTCAAGTGATTGAATGTTAAAAGTGATGTTAATGTCTATTGTGATCCAAGAGCTGAACTTTAATAAAGCCAAATTAATTGTATTACTGTAGTAAGAATACAATTGATTATAATTTGCAGCCTATTAATTAATTTTAATATTTCTTTGCTTGAACTATAAGTCAGAGTTTAATTTATTATTTCATAACCATGCCACTGTCAGCACATTCTTTGTCAAAATAAACAGTGTTTTTAATGTCGTTGCAATGAACTTTTTGTCAAATCTCTAAGTTGTTTTAATTTGTTTTTATTTGTTAGATGTGGTGGAGTGTAAAAATATTTTTGTAGAAAAATATCTGTGTATTTTTTTGGAGTTAAGCCCAAAGTTTGCCTAAATAATGACTGTTAAAAATTTATGTTAATGTCTTTAGCGGTCGTTCATAAATTACGTCATCTGAAAATAGGGGGAGGGATCCAGATTGGAAATGACAGTAGGATGATATGAAGGGGGGGTGGGTAGATTTTGAGATGACATCATTTTAAAAATGACATGTAAATCAAATTTAGGTAGAAAGATTGTAAACATTCTATGTAAATTCATAAAACCAAAGCTAAACATCCTAGAAAATTCATGAGAAACTATGTACTCGATTTTTTCAATATCAGATGTTTTATTCGATATTTATAATATGTTAAAATGGTAATTTTAGGTTCAGGTCAAAACAAAGTTACAATAAATACAGATTTCATTAATCAATATTTTTAGATTTGCAGGCAGCGTCCATCACTAAAGTAAATTTAGTACTACGAAGTTCAAAATTTCCAGTTTGAATCGTTGATTAACATAAAATTAGCACAAAATGGGTTTAAAACTTAATTTGATGGTTTTAACAACCCAGTAGTAGAACCCTTTAATACAGCTTCCCTAAAGAATGGCACATATTTTAGGAATTTGTACCCTATGATGTAATTTTTCAATTGGGGGGGTGGGGTGAGGCGGATTATGACGTAAGATGATTGTAGGTAGAGGGAGTCCGAAAATGGCCAAAAAGCGATGACGTAATTTATGGAAATCCCCCTAGTCATTACACTTTTCCACGGGCTCAGTTTAAATGAAGCTCCTTTTTTATTGTAATAGTATACAGCTACTTGTAATTTGTAGCGTATTATTAATTGTAGCCTAATTTTGATATTTTTGTACTTAGACTTTAAGTCAAGGTTTAATTTGTCATTTTATTGTAATCATGGCAATGTTAATCCTGTCAATACATTCTTTGTCACAATAAACCATATTTTTAATGATTTACATTGATTTTTTTTTCTTAAAAGTCCAAGTTGCTTTAAGTGGATTTTTTTTAAGGTGAAAAAAATCAATTTTACTTCTATAGAAGTACTTCTACTAGGCATAACGAAATTGTTTCTTTCATAACTTAAAATAGCTGATTATATACCCTAATGATTACAGATATTGGAAAAACCCCAGCTGTTTAAGTTTTAAGGTCAGGTTTAGTTTTTTCTTACAAAATTTAATTTTACCATTCATTAAATATACTACGTAACTAATCAAAGTAAAACTTGTCAAAAAAAGCTATTTATAATGAGAAGAAGTTTTCCAACCAAACCTGTTTCAATAAAACTTACGGATTATTAAATGAGTTTATCAAAAGGCTTTTGGTTTTTTTAATTTAAAAAAATCACAATCCAGCCTATTTATTTAAAGGAAATATATATTTTTAAAACATTTAACCTATTTATCAATATTTTGACAGAGGTTATGTAAAACCATTAGGACTCCTGATATAAAGTCATTGGTAAAACAAACAATGACATTTTATTTTAATGTATTAATAGTACATCACTTTTTTATATTTCTTTTTAAGTAATGATTGATTAATTACTGATTTTTTCTTTTGGAAATTCTCTGAGTACGTAGGTTTGCTGCGACGGGGGTATTTGTCCTTGACTTTCACTTTCTCCCCCCCTATACATAGTATATGGAGAAAATATTGTTTTCGTCAAAATTTTCGAATTTGAGTTGTTAGTGGATATATTTGTTTTAGTGCTCCCTGAATCCAAAAAAGTGGTTTTCGGCCTGATGTCTGTCTGTCTGTCTGTCTGTCTGTCTGTGTGTGTGTGTGTGTGTGTGTGTGTGTGTGTGTGCGTGCGTGTGTGTGTGTGTGCGTGTGTGCGTGTGTGCGTGTGTGCGTGTGTGCGCGTGTGCGCGTGTGCGCGTGTGCGCGTGTGCGCGTGTGCGCGTGTGCGCGTGTGTGCGCGTGTGTGCGCGTGTGTGTGTGTGGATGTAAACAAAGCTAGAGACGACACCAGTGGTCCGATTTTCATGAAATTTGGCATGTAGGTACAAAGCCGTAGTATCTCCAGGCGTATTTTTTATTTTTTTGAATTTTTTATTTTTAAGGGTATTTACCCCATAAAAACCCATAAAAAATTACAAATATCCAAATTTCTCAAAAACGGCTCTAACGATTTTGATAAAAATTTCATGGTTTTTTAGTGCATAGGATGACAAACAAAATGACACCACCCGCATGTCTGTAAAAATTCAGGTTCAGAAGTTATGGGGGTGTAAGTGTTAAAAAATTCATATTTTTCAAATTTCACAAAAACTATAACTTTTAAAGAAAATATACTTGCAACCATTAAATTTGGCTTGAAAAACTAAATAATCTAGTATTTTGGATCTTAGTCTTCGTCAACTGTTTGCAAAGATAATTGATATTTTAGTTTGGCGGTAAATGCAGTACGTTGTCCAATGTTGTTCTTATGGCAAATATTCAAAAACCGAAATCTCCGTTATTTACTAACCGATTTTGATAAAATTTGGTATATATTTGTGTGATAATTAATTGTTAATTTGTTTTATTTCACTATTTGTTTTCTGGTTTTAAATGACTTGAAGGGAGAAAGTTTGTGTCAGTTTCCTGATACCGTTTATTTAATATGTTATCAAGTTGCCTTTAATACAATTTGTTTAAAATTTCACAGCATATACTAAGTGTTAACAATTTTGTTAAGGCATTTTGTTTCTATTCTTAAATAAATTGGTAAAATTTATCTAAAGGCCAATATTAAGAAGAAAGCAATTTGATATTAGCAAAAGTTTTATGGTTTGGTTTTTAAGTAACACAATTTTTACACCCATAAATATATAGATCATAATTTGAAGCATATCAGGAGAAAGCTTTTATATTATTACTTTCTCCCCCCTATACATAGTATATGGAGAAAGTATTGTTTTTGTCAAAATTTTCGAATTTGTGTTGTTAGTGGATATATTTGTTTTAGTGCTCCCTGAATCCAAAAAAGTGGTTTTCGGCGTGGTGTCTGTCTGTCTGTCTGTGTGTGTGAGTGTGTGTGTGTGTTG
This sequence comes from Flexamia atlantica, assembly GCA_035578135.1. Classification (NCBI taxonomy): domain Eukaryota; kingdom Metazoa; phylum Arthropoda; class Insecta; order Hemiptera; family Cicadellidae; genus Flexamia; species Flexamia atlantica. The sequence continues at coordinate 35,681,955 of JAQJVK010000002.1, forward strand.
GATGTAAACAAAGATAGAGACGACACCAGTGGTCCGATTTTCATGAAATTTGGCATGTAGGTATAAAGCCATGGTATCTCCAGGCGTATTTTTCATTTTTTTGATTTTTAAGGGTATTTACCCCATAAAAAATGACAAAAATCCAAATTTCTCAAAAACGGCTCTAACGATTTTGATAAAAATTTCATGGTTTATAGTGCTTAAGATGACAAACAAAATGATACCACCCGCATGTCTGTAAAAATTCAGGTTCAGAAGTTATAAGGGTTTAAGTGTAAAAAAATTGATATTTTTAAAATTTCACAAAATCTGTAACCTATAAAGAAAAAATATACTTGCAACCATTACATTCAACTTGAAAAACTAAATAATCCAGTATTTTGAATCATTAGTTTACGTCAACTGGTTGCGGAGATTATTGATATTTTAGTTCGGCGGTAAACCCAGTACGTTGTCCAATGTTATTCTTATGGTAAATATTTAAAAACCGATATCTCCGTTATTTACTAACCGATTTTGATAAAATTTGGTATATATTTTTGTGATAATTAATTTTTAATTTGTTTTATTTCACTATATATGTTTTCTGGTTATAAATGACTGCAAGGGAGAAAGTATGTGTCAGTTTCCTGATACCGTTTATTTTTTTCTGTTTTTGGCAGAAATAGTTAAGTTGTTTTTATTAATGGAGTATTAACCTATTCTAGAGATAAGTTATTGTTTTACATCATTGGTGATATTTATTTCTTTCATGTTAATTTCAAATAATATTCACCACTGATTTGTCCTCGAAATACTATTTTTACAGTATTTTAAATGTAGGGGTATGTATGAGTTAAAAATTTGGTAAATTTATTATAATTTCACGGAATATGTTTTCATGAGCTATTTATTTCCAAAAGCTTCCTTTTTAACTTTATTAGTTGATTCCTCAGACTGAGTTTCACAGACCGTTTCAGCTTCATCTCCAAGCTAACTATGTTCTGGGTTTTGTGGTTGAACTCCAAATACTTTTTTTTATATATTATTAATCTATACCTACAATAACAGAATCTATCCACCCATAATAGGCAAAGCCCCAACCCATTAACTCACTCATCACTAGTTCAGCTACCTCCTATGTACCTAGAAAGCTGTAATATTTTACACTCATTCTTTAGGCATAAAATAGGACAAATAAGTGGTTTTCATCCTGTCTAACATTCGGACTACGCTATGAACCCTCTCAAAGACCCTATATTATCCTTAAGCTAGAATATAAATTGATGAAATATTTGTATTCAAACAAATGTAAAACGCAAGAAATGCAGTAGATATCAAACCAGCTGTCAGTAATAGAACATAACATAAATCGCTGACTAGAGATACTTAAAAGACCTTTCTTCTTTATAACATCTTTATTGAAAGAGGTAGAGTTTGCTACTATAAACCATTTATTTTATCTACAGCATTTCCAGAAATTGTCGGGTCGGCTTTGTCATTTTTTTGTTCAAGATACATCATCAAGGTTATTCTAAAAACCTTAGAGAATAATTTTTGACTCAGAATTAAGGCCTTTTCTATGTACATATACTTTAAAGGTACATGTAAGTACACAGGTCTGCTGCGATGGGGGTATTTATATTTCTGCCTCTATACCATACAAGCGAACAGATTCAACGTGCCGCCAAAAAAGCTCCCCAGAGTGTTGCTCCCCCTGTAATGCCCTGAGATCGTCATCAGGGCAAGCTCTGATAGAGTACCCTGCGGTAAGCAGAAACTACCAACAATGCTTCTTGGCGCTTGACTAGCTTAAGCCAGTCTTATATAGCAAGATTGACTGGACGGCCGACATAAGCAAACGCAAGAGCAAGGACTGACGATGTAGGGCATAAGCCTACCCAGGGCAGCAACACCCTTGGGGATTTGTCGGCGGGTACACTGAATCTGCTTGCAAAAAGAGTTATTTTGCAGAGTTTTTTAAATTCTAATAACACATAAATAAACCTCTACATTACTTATTCCTTGATATAACCTTTTCTTGTTCACTCCCTTCAGATTCGTCATATCAGGGGTAAACTGTAATTTTTGTCTAGAGTGAAGCCACTGGAAACTGCTAGTTTATTATATTTGTTATAGTTGTTAAATTAAAAATAAAAATTAAAAAAATAGAATTAAAAATCAACTTAATTTTTTTTACAAATTATAGATGCTTTTTTATGCATTGCTAACTTAATCACCGTTAAAATTCAACCCCATTTTAAAATGGCAGCTATTTAGTGCAAGTAGTGTCCCAGACTTGCAGAATTATTTATTTGTTTTCAAACATACCCTTCCCAAAGTTTAGACACTAGTCCTTGACCAGACAGGAATGTGGTTTGAAATTAGATACTTTACTACACTGAAAAACCACTTTTGATTTACTCTCACCTGAATTTGAACGAGTTGTTTTGATCACATCATGATGACAGGTACTATGACTATATAGCATCAACTGTGTTAACTGTGTAAATTATGTTAATTATGTAATTGTATCAATTATGTTTGTCTACTAATCATGAATATGTTGACTTTGGCCTTCTGGCATTGAGTAAATTTTTCTTCTTGATTTTTTAGCAAATTTTCCCTGGGCAGAAGAAATTATTACTGTAGGTCTCATGATGATACCACTCTCAACAAAACAATTTAACCAGTACTAAACACATACAATTTTGTTGGTCCTGCCCAAGCAAAATAATTGTTACATAGCATCGAATTTGAAACCCAAAGTCAATGATATGAGCAATATAATTGTGACGACATGTTGGTAACATGAATCTTATTTTTTTAGATTTAATGGATCGCTGTCGCTACGAGTTGAGACGTAAACAATGTTTGAGAACCAATCGCCAGTAGAGTTACAAGACAGATTGTTACACAGCTCCCGCAACGGAGATGTCCAAGAACTACAGAACTTGTTACAGGCCAGAGCTGAAGGAGAGATCCAACTCGATGTCAGCTGTAAAGGTAAGAATATTACATTTTTGAGCCACAGAATAAATGGATCTTTTTTTGCTATCCATCTATCTTCATCATGATCAGTTAGACCCTTTACTTTGGTAGATTTAACTGCTTGTCTTAAATGTACGTTAATCTTTCCATATTTATTTTATAAAAATGGCTTTGGTAATTACTTAATAGTTGAATACCTATCTTTTTAATAAACAAATCACATTGCATGTGCCATGTTATCAAGATAGCTAACACTTAAATTATGAGGCATGTCATGTGAATGAACCCAAGCCCACTCTGTTTGAGCAAGAAACGTTTCTAATAAATATCTTGCGTTCCGTTGAACCACAATTTTTTCCAAAATCCCCTAAAAGGTTCCATTGGATTGCAAGTGCTGTTTGACATAGTTCATTATCTATAAATAAAGCCCAGAAATTTTGAGTAAACCATTAAGTCTGACGCCCATTAACCCTATACTTGAATAAAAGGTCTCTGTGAGAAAATTCAAGGAGAGAATTATTTTTTGAAAAACATTTTCCTAGGGCATAAATATAAAGAAAAGGGCTGAACAGCTGTTGCATTTGTTTTTATTTATAGTACAATTATAATAGAATTAATACAACTATGAAGCGCAAAAGGGAGGGCAATTTATATACTTATTATTAGTCAACGACAGGCAAACCCAAGGGATGATGAAAACACACGAGGAATTCTGAAGTCCCTGAAAATTTAAAAGTACAAGTGTCACTGCCTTGCGGACAATCAATCAACTTTTAAGACAAGATAAAAACAACAGGCCAAATGATTCATCCAATAGAGAACTTTGTCATAAAAAACCAAAATGCACCAGCCAATGATATAATTGCCGGGATCTTGCGAACTATACTCATTGGTTTTTGTTTGTTTATGTGAGAGATCTGTCTACTTCCGGCGAAAGATAAGTGAAATTTTCCTTTCTCTTGCGCGTCATAGTTACATTAATAACTGTATTTGTTTACTTTTTCCTGGTGAAGCGGGACACCATCGGCTAGTGTAAGTTGTACGTTGTGCAGGGAAAAGCAAGAGCAACCTGGGGTGGACACCGCTGCACCTGGCCACGTACTTCGGCCACAAGGAGGCTGTTGAGCTGTTGCTGGACCACGGCGCGGATATCAACGCAATTAACGACACCGGCGACACGGCCCTGCACAAGGCCGCGTTCATCGGCCGAGAGGTACGGTTATTCTAATTTTTCATTTAATTATTCATATTTATTCATAATTTTAGGGCTCTTAGCCTAACCTAACCAAACTCAACCCATCTGTCCCATCCTAAACCAACCCATTGTATCCTTCTGTGACATATGACTATATAGCCATATGATTGTATTTATTATTGTTTGATGTAAACAAAAAATATATTTTTGATTGTATAAATAAAATATAGTTCAACTTATAAAGATTATTTTAATTTAACTTATAAAAAGGAAACATGGTGCCGAAACCCAATAAAACCAGAAAGAAAGATAAGAGTAGACAAAGTTCTCCTTTTAGAAAGAACTACAAATCTGATGATGAAGAAAATAATGATGAAAAAACAAGTAAAGAATTGCCTTTAAACATCAAACCTCCAAAGCCATTGATAGTCACAAGTGGCAGTGAGATGACAAAAAGGTGGAACTTATGGAGTAAGCAATTTCGGTGGTATGCTACAGCTATTGATTTGAAGAAGAGGTCACTAGAGAAACAGATAGCTACTTTCATGACAATAATTGGAGATGATGGAATTGAGCTTTTTGAATCATTTGATATAGATGAAGAATCAACAGACTTGGAGAATATAATATCAAAATACGACTCATATTTTAGAAAGAAGTCAAATATAATATATGAAAGGTTTATCTTTAACAATCTGAATCAAGAAAAAGAGGAAACCTTTAATGAATTCCTAACCAAGGTCTCTAACCAAGCAAATAAATGCTCATATGGCAGTATGAAGGATAGCTTACTACGAGACAGACTGGTATGCGGCATTAACCAAGACAGTACTCGCCAAAAACTATTTCATGAAGAAAACTTAACACTCGAAAAGACAATAAACATTTGTAAGTCTTCTGAAGAAATACAAATTCAGCTATCAACAATGGCTGAGAAGAAATACAACAATGTTTATGACATTCAAAGTAAACAGTACACAATTTCAGGCGGAAAACGTGATGAGAGCACATCAAACAAGAAGCTAGAAGAAAACACCTTCACTTGCAGACGCTGTGGATATCGCCATGGCCCTCGAGCTTGTCCTGCTTATCAAAAGAAGTGCTCGAAATGCGGTATCACTGGTCACTTCTCTAAAGTTTGCCGCTCAAAACCAAACAATCAGATAAAGTCATTAAAAGCTGAGGACTTGGATATAGATGGTAAGGTAGATGCGATTCAGCACTCAGACCAGGTAACTTTAATTAATTCCTTATCTAATGAACAAAGCACTGTTGATTGGACTGAAATCTTATTATTACCCAATAGTCAAAAGGTTTCTTTCAAATTAGACACTGGAGCTCAGTGTAATGTAATAAGTAAAAGTGTAGCATTAAAAAGTAATTTAGAGATTGAAAATTCTAGAATAAAACATTTGATTTCATACACAAATAACAAACTCTCAGTGCTAGGAGAATGTACCGCTATTGTAGAGACTGCTAACAAAAAGCGACAAAAAGTCACTTTTATAGTTGTTAATGGACATTATCCAGCCATTTTAGGACGTGATTCATGTCAAACATTGGGATTTGTCAAAAGAGTGCATGAATTACAGACTAGCAATTTTGATGAAAATATATTTAATGGGATAGGTTGCTTAAAGGATTATGAGTATGACATTGATATAGTTGACAATCCCTCACTTAAAATCTATCCAGCTAGGCGTGTTCCTTTTGCATTACGAGAAAATGTTAAACATGAGCTTGACTCTATGGTCAAATTAGGTGTTATCAAACCTGTAACTGAACCAACTCCTGTCGTATCACCTATGGTTGTTGTACACCAGAAAGATAAAGTACGAATCTGCTTAGATCCAACTGATTTGAACAAAAATATTAAACGTCGCCATCACCCACTTCAAACTTTAGAAGAAATAGCTGCTAGGTTAAACGGTTCAAAATTTTTTACCCTCTTAGACTGTAGAAAAGGATTTTGGCAAATAAAAGTCACTGAACGTACCTCTAGGTATTTAACGTTTTCCACACCTTGGGGACGGTACTCCTACTTAAGAATGCCATTTGGCATAGCCTCAGCTCCTGAGATCTTTCAAGAACGTATGTGCTCAATTTTATCAGGTTTAGAAGGGGTTGAAGTTTCAATGGATGACATTCTCATCCATGGATCTACTATGGAAATACTAGAAGAGAGATCTTCCAAAGTTTTAGCTGCTCTCAATGCAGCAGGTCTAAAACTCAACAAAGAGAAATGTGTTTTCAGAGCAAAAGAAATCAAATTCTTGGGGCATATAATTACTGGAAATGGCCTTCTTCCTGATCCCAGTAAGATTGAAGCAATAAATAATCTAAAAGAACCCTCAAATGTAACTGAGCTACAAAGATATCTGGGTATGGTAACTTATTTAGGTAAATTCATTCCAAACTTTTCAAAATTGACTGAGCCTTTACGAAAACTGTTGAACAAAGGAATAGCTTGGGTTTGGGATTTCGATCAACAGACAGCGTTCACAAAACTAAAAGAAGCTCTAGCATCACCCCCTGTGCTGCGCTATTTTGACCCAAAAATTCCCATAACATTATCGGTTGATGCTAGCTCGCATTCAGTCGCGTCTGTACTTCTACAGGAAAATCGCCCTGTAGCATATTCCTCTAAATCTCTTACCAAAACACAACAAGGTTACAGCCAGTTGGAAAAAGAAGCTTTAGCAATTTCTGTAGCTTGTAAAAAGTTTCATGAATATGTATGGGGTTCACGTGGTCTGGTAGTTGAAACTGACCATAAGCCCTTAGAATCAATCTTCAAAAAACCGTTACACGATACTCCTCCTAGGGTTAGGCGTATGGTTATGGAGATAATACCCTACAATCCGCATATTGTTTATAAGAAAGGAACAGAACTATACATTGCAGACACCTTGAGCAGAGACTGCATAAACAATGCATCAAACGAAGAAGAGCTTGCCTTTTATGTAGATCTTGTAATTTCCATGCCAAAGGAAAGACTTGTAGAGGCCCAACGTCTCACAGAAGAAGAAGCTGAGCTTTCAAAACTCAAGGGAGTTGTTTTAAAGGGTTGGCCTAAAGAAAAATCTGACTTGGCAGAAGAGCTACACAAGTACTGGAATTATCGAGGAGAATTAGCGGTTCATGAAAATATCATTTTTAAAGGGGAAAGAATTTTGATGCCCTTGAATCTTCGTCCGCTAACGCTAAAACAGATACACCTAGGACACAGAGGTATACAAGATTCGCTCAACTTTGCTCGTGAATACGTCTTTTGGCCAAACATGACAAACGAGATCAAAAATTATGTTTTGAATTGTAAAATATGTTCTAGGCTTCAAAAAGACAAGCCTGAAGAAGAACTATTGCAGCAAGAAGTACCAACTAGACCGTGGATGGAAGTGGGAACTGACATTTTTCAACTATCAGGAAAAGATTATCTTGTAGTTGCAGATTCCTACTCTGGATTTTTTGATTTTGTGGAACTAAAATCGGCTACATCTTCAAATGTGATTATTGAACTAAAAAAATGGTTCTCAGTGCATGGAATTCCAGAAACGTTGTTGTCTGATGGAGGTACTCAGTTTAATTCTTTCGAGTTCAAAAAATTTGAAAAAGATTGGCAGTTTAATCAAAGAGTTTCCAGTCCTTTATTCGCAAGATCTAATGGCTTAGCCGAACGGTACGTGCAGGAAGCTAAACTGATTTTAAAGAAGTGTCTAGAAGAAAAGGCTGATATACAGCTTGCATTACTTCACCAAAGGAACATTCCCCGAAAAAATATTGGTTCCCCAGCTCAGAGACTTATGGGTCGCAGAACAAGGACACTGCTTCCAAGCACTGATAAAATTTTACAGCCTGAAATAGTGCAAAATGTTCACACTAAACTTCAGAGTATGCGCGATAATTCAAGACAATACAGCAACAGAACAAAGAGGAACGGACCTGAATTTGAAGAAGGCGAGAGGGTATTGTACAGAAAAGAACACAGAGACTGGCAACCAGCGATAATACTGCGTAAAGGTCCCGAGCCACGATCATACCTTATTGAAACACCAGATGGTGGTATATACCGAAGAAACTCTTGGTTTATAAAGAAGTTATTTGATAATAAGAAAGAAATTAATAATGAAGGAAAGGAAGAAGCTAGTCAAGCAATGCATAGTTCTAAGACGTTTTCACCTAGAAAATCATCAAGAAACGTTAAAAACCCCGATAGACTTAACTTATAGGAAAGGGGAGATGTGACATATGACTATATAGCCATATGATTGTATTTATTATTGTTTGATGTAAACAAAAAATATATTTTTGATTGTATAAATAAAATATAGTTCAACTTAAAAGATTATTTTAATTTAACTTATAAAAAGGAAACACTTTCCTAACCTTTAGGCCTCGGGTACAATACGAGCGACAAGTGGCAAGCGACAGGCGGCAGGCAATAACTCACTTCTGGTCAAAATTCAAAAATTTTAAAATTGCCATTTAAAAAACAACATTTTATTTCTTAATTACTAATTAATATCCCTCATATCACCAACCTGACAAAATGAAATCCGCTTTTTCATTCTCAAAAGCACTGTCGCGATATCTCCAGTAAGATTATAACCTCAAACACTCCAACAATGCAAAATTACAAATGGGCAGGGCCGTATTTTGGGCCCCAGAGGCCCCCGCCTTTTTTTTAGCAGATTGGCTCCAAATTTCTTCATTACGGCCCTGTGCCGTACGGGACTTTCCTGCTCGCTGACATTTTGCATCCACTTTTTCCGTCCTGGGGACCCTTTTCCGGCCCCTGAGGCCCCCGGCGGCTGCCATGTGCACCATTAGTGGAATACGGCCCTGCAAATGGTGATCGACAAGCGATGTGAAAAACATTTTCCAACCTGACCAGGGGACAAAAGCGACACTACTGAATTCCGCTCACCACTTGGGACAATCATAGCCACTGCCTTCAAAATTAACAGCTAACAAATAAATGCTACCTGAAAACCGAACGTTGTTGCTTGCCGATCATCATTCGTATTAATTTTACCCGAGGATTTAAGTTGCTGTTGGACCATGGAGCAGACAGTGATGTAATAACACTGACGACATGGCCTTGCTATGAGCTTCTCTTTTATACAGTTGCTAAAACTGGGAAGTACTTAGGTGTGAAAAAAAAACACATGGTTGCTTGTTATAGGCAGCGATGTTTTTTTTACTAGATCTTTGGGATCCCCAAACTTTTTAATAATAATAATAATAATAATAATAATAATAATCTTTATTTCTCTTCAAAATATACAAATTAAACAAAGTTCATGAACAAACACTGTAAATGTAACAAATAAATATATATATAATATACAATAGTTATCATAAAAATTGAGTTTGTTCAAAAGAAATTTTTTACATAGTTAGTAAAGAGAAATAATTTACACCCAAGAGAAGTGCAAGCCTTCTGTTTATGGGCGGGAGTCTCAGATTTATTTATTTATTTTTTATTTTTTTTTGTTATTTTGGCGCAGTACCACCATCAAAACGAAAACAACTCAAGGAAATATACAATTTAAAAGGAAAAAATGCAGCCGGGTATGAAATATTTAACTATTACGACACAGTTGGAAAAAATGGCAAGATCATACATCTGAAGCTGTAAAATACAAAAATCATAAAAAAGAAGTTGTGAAATATTTTTTTACTTTCAGTTATCTAAATAGATACTTTCTATTTCTTCATAAGTCTTCGTCATTAACCAGTTTTTTAACCTCTTTTTAAATAAACTTAAGGACTGACTTATCTTTACAGAATTAGGTATAATATTGAAAAATTTTAAAGACAAATAAACCAAGCTTTTCTTGAATAAGGTACAGTTTGGTTTGTGTAGACGTAAAAAGTTATTAGAAACCTGCCTTGTGATATAATTATGAATATTATCAACTATTGGTCCTGAATTACCACTTGATTGATAAAAAATAGACAAAACCTTAAATATATACAAATATCTGAAAGGTAAAATTTTATGGCAAAAAAAAATGGAAAAGAATGTTCATAAAAAGTAGCATTTGATATAAGTCGAATGTATTTTTTCTGTAAGATAATGATTTGACTTAAGTTCGAGTAATAACTACTGCCTTACAGAGAGATCCCATATTCTAGCTTTGAATTTATCAATGAATAATATATTTGCTTTAAGGTGGTCGAAGGGCAAAAATACTTTAGGTGAAAAAAGATTCTTAAGGCATTCCGAAGTGAGTTCTTTAAATGATAAATGTGATTCTTCCAAGTTAAATTTTCATCCAAATACAAACCTAAATATTTTGTAGAATTACATTGCTCGATAGTGTCACAATCACAGTCAATTTTAGCACAATCTGATTTATGAATTTTTAAAGAAGTTTCGAAATGACCAGATTCAGATAGAGAAAAAATCATGAATTAATATTTTATACATTAAGTGAGAGTTTATTGAAATTAAACCAAAGTGAAATTTTATCCAAATCATTTTGTATTTTTTTATGAAGTTCATTTAAAGTGCCAGCGTGGTATGAAAAGGCAGTGTCAACAGCAAACGCTGTGACATGTCCCTCAAAATTACCATTACAAAAGTCATTCACATATATTAAAAATAAAATAGGGCCAAGTACAGAACCTTGAGGTACCCCAAAATTTATATCCAACATTCTGCTTTTATTTTGTTTTATTTTTACCACCTGCGTTCTCCCCTTAAGATAAGATCTAAACCACAAAAGTGGGACCCCTCTTATACCTGCAGATTCCAGTTTAGCCAACAATAACTCATGGTTTATCGTGTCAAAGGCTTTACTGATATCAAGAAATAAACCTGCTGTGTTATTATTTGTAACATCATTTAAACCCTCATAAATATTTGTCAAAAAGTGTTGAAGAGCAAGCTCAGTACTAAGACCTTCACGAAAACCAAACTGGCCGGATGAAAAAAATCTGTTACTATCCAAAAATTGAATTAATCTAACTTTTATTAATTTTTCTTACAATTTAGATAAAACAGGAAGCAACGATATCGGGCGATAGTTCTCAACACTGTACTTGCTACCTTTTTTAAATACTGGGACAACTGTAGCTGTTTTCAAAATATCTGGAAAACAACCAGAAGACAGACTAAAATTAAACAGGCAATTCAGTTAAAATTGGACTTATTTCCTTCCCCACATTACGAACTACAGTAGAACCTCGATTAACCGTCACTCTTTTATCCGTCACTCTCTGTTATCCGTCACTGCCTCCGTGCTCGCAATATGTTGTAAATTGGCGTCGTGCAAAGCACAAGAAGAAAATGCAAGCGCCATTGTGATCGAACGCGACTGTCCGCGGCTAATGACCTTGAGTTTCCGCCGAAAATCGCCACTCCCACACAAGGAGTGGTATGGGGGTGAGCGAGTTATTTATTACTCATTCATTGGTATGTTGATTTTTTTGGTTATACGGTACGCCTCGCAGTTCAGAGTTACATAGTGTTTGCTGTTACACAGTGTGTAGCTAGATACGTACTGTTAATCAACTGCAGAACAGTAACTGTTGATTGTTAACTATGGTCGAAAAACGAAAACGAGTCGTACAAGGGCTTGACCAAAAGATCAAAATTATTAAACATTTGAGGAAGGGTGAAACAGCTATGAGTATATCACGCTGATGTATGGTGTTAGCGACTCATTTAAAAGATGACGGACTATCTTTTAATTTTAGGTTATGCAATTCACTTATGAACACTAAATGAGCACAACATACAGTTTAGAAGGTCTGTAATTACCATTGCATAAATGACATTTAAATATAAATATGTATTATCCACTTATACAGGGTTTAATTTCTTCCAAAATATTTTAAATCTACGTATCGAACAGGTTTATAACTAAATTTCTGTTATCCGTCTATTCTCTTAACCGTCACACTCCCGGTCCCGAGAGTGACGGTTAATCGAGGTTCTACTGTACAGCAGCTGATAATAAACTATCACCAGTGCTTTTATATTGAGAAATGTCGCTAATCACTTTTATAATTTCCATTTCTGAAGTTGGAATGAAAAAAATTGAATTTAAGTTATGGAAGGGATGGAAATACTGTGAATACAAATCTTGATTTAGAGGTGAAGGGTTTTGACACAAAGCTGCCAATTTTTCAGGGACTTCAATAAAATAACTGTTAAAAACATTCGCAACTTCTAATTCATTATTAATTAGAGTGTCATCTTTTTTCAAGTAAATTTCCAATTTTTTTGAACACCCCTTTCCAATAACTCTATTTATCACCTGCCACTGCTTTCTGGCATCCTTTGAATTATTCTGAAACAATCTACTGTAATACGTTTGTTTTGCAACTTTAATCCAAATTTTAAGCTTATGCTGATAATTTAAATACTTATCTCTATTTGTTTTGCTTGGACTTCTCTTGTTTATCTTATATAGCCTGTCTCTAATAGTAAAAGCCTTCAACAAACCCCTGTTCATCCAAGGTTTTAACATCATTGTGTTTTTTTGATACCGAGGAAAATATTTACATTCTTCAATCATCGGTAAAAACTTAGCATAAAACTTTTGAAAAGCAGTATTAACATTTTTAGCTTTTAAAACCTCACTCCAATCTGATGTAACAATTTTAATTTTTAATTCATTATAATCAATAAAACATTTACCAGCAATATGCTTATTAAAACAATTGCCCTCGTTATAATCTACAAAACATGCTATGGAACGATGATCGGTTATGAAAGATTCAATAACAGATGTTTTACTTGCAAAAAACTTACTAGACCTAAATAAGATATGATCAATACAAGAGGAGGAATTTCCTTGTACTCGAGTATCAATATCAATGAGCTGATCAAAACCTAGACTAGACAAACTATTTAAATAATCATCAGTGTCCTTGTTATCAATTTTAACATTTATATTAAAGTCACCTAAACATATTACATCCTTACATTTAATATTCGACAACATTTTAGATAAGCTATTTATGACATTCCTAACATCAGATGAGTGCCACCGATACAAACCAAGAGTATAAAAAGAAACATTTTTTATATTACAAGATATTAATACTGAATCACATCCATCAATAATACTTTCTAACTTAACAGATGTTATTGACTGGTGAACATATACAATGACACCGCTGCTACGAAGATTTGAATTACAAGTGGCAAACATATAATAATCATTTATACTGTACAGAGCAGCCTCATCAGTATTAACTAGCCATGCTTCAGAAAGAACAATAATATGTGGTTTGATTTCTAAACAATTCAAATAGGCAATAAATTTATCAAAATTTTTATTGGCACTTCTGATGTTCTGATGCCAAAAAAGAATACCACTTTCTTCTCTAAACCAACTATTTAACTCCTCTAAGTTGTCAAGCAATAAAGCAGAAGACATGAGAAAATGCTAAAGAATTTTATAATTTTTTTTAATAGTTAAAAAAAATCAATAAAAAAATAATTATAACTGTTAATGCTATATGTTTGTAAGCAATTTTTGTATTAGAAAAAATATTAATAAAATTTGATGTAACGGTAATAAACCAAAATGTTTGGCGACATTAGAATTCAAAGTTTAAACTGCCATAAAAATATTATTGTTACTGTAAAATATGAAGAAGACCAGGAGGCAAATAAGTGAACAGATGAATCAAGTCTATGAATCCCAGTGACAAGTGACCCTTGTGACCCTGTAGATAAGAAGCTCATTTCAGTAGCTAATACTTCCACTGCTGTCCAATCGGAAAGAATTAACCTGTCCAAGATTGTCCATAGCCAAACACGGAAAACATACATCTGCATACTATAACCTGTTTCAAGTCTATCCATCTGTGTGTTCCAATGTATTAAATTATTTGACATTCTGTAAATCTTCATAGCTGCTAATTTTCATTACCTTACTGCCATTTTCCTTCCGTAGAAAAATTTTAGAGTTCATCACCCACAGGAATTGATAATTTTTTTCCCGTTTGATCATTTTGGCCTCATAAAGTAATTTTTTGTCGTAAGGAGTCAGATGGTCATTTACATAAATCCTACTCTGAGGTACATTTTTAACCAAAGCTGTAGACTTTACTACTTCTTTTTTAGCCTTTTTAAGAAAACTGTCACGTTTCAGTCTATTACTGAACTGCACCACAATAGGACGGGGTCTTGAATTTACTTTTGATGGTAGTCTATGCGCCGCCTGCACATCTTGTTTTATATCAATAGGCTCTTTGATAGCATTTGCTATTTTACTTACAGTATCAAAAACGTTTTCTTGCTCTACCTCAGGCACATTATCTATTTGCACATTTATATTACGACCGTACTGAAGCAGTTCTTCAAACTGACTTTTAATAGAAGTAACTTCAATTTTAAGTTTCTTATTTTCCTCTATGATTTTTTGCTGACTCATTTCACACTCATTAACTCGTTTCTCAAATGAATTTAATTTTTCAACAAAATCATCAATCTTATCAGAACAGTAGCTAACAGATCTCTCCAATTCTCCCATGGTGTCCTTAACTTCATTTAACTTTTTATCTATAGCATTTTGTACAATTTTCTTAATTTTCTTTTCTAAATTTTCAAAGAAATTTTCCGGCAACTTACCAATATTATCTTGTAAATCAGACTGTGAGGAAACACTTGACTTACTATTAGAATCCTTTTTTAAGTTTCTACACAGTACACAACAATAAGTTTCACGCCTTGCATTTCCCATTTGTCGCCAAGATTTGTCAGCAACTCCGGCACACGCATAATGTAATTTACAATCGCTCACAGAACACTTCACAAAGTCATTTTCTGGTGGCAAACCTTTCCCACAAGAGGAACACAAACTCATATTGTAGGAATACTGCAAGCCAGAGAACGAGGAAAACACTTCTGCACAGCTTGACTGCTGCACTGAGACTTTTCTGGCTGTTATTTTTAAAAATTATCAAGTAATCACCAATAAATATGATTAATGACCCTCAAAAGGAATGTAATTACATTATAAACTCTGCCGGCCTTAGGGGAGGGCAACAGGGGCAGCCGCCCAGGGCCTCGCGCCTGGAAGGGCCTCGCGCTTCTGCTAGGAGTTTTACATTGTTTAAAATAGGTGACAATAAATAATAAAATTACACAATAGAGTAATTGTAATAAAACAGCACAGAGATTTATTAAACCACGAGAAAGATTACACATGTATATTAAAACTATAATTTAAAAAGGCGGCAAAACGGTAAGCCAAATACGATCTTCACCTTTTAGGTTATTTGATAAAGGTGTATGGTTTGCGCGAGGCCTGTAGAAAATAACATGTTAACTACTGAAAGTATTCAAAGTAAATACAGTAATCACTAGGTACCGTGGGGAAGTAGCAGTGAATTAATGTTCCTTTAGTTTCATTTGTTCTATGGGGAAAGGTTATTTCCGGCGTATTAAAAAATGTTTCACAGTAGCGTTGGCGTCTGGCGTCGCATGACACACTCAACAAGCTGTAGGGTGAGAAGACCACCTAAAATTCTCAACTTATGACCGCGAATTTCCTAACCCTCCTACTTAAATTTTCCAATTAATAAGTGCCTCGATTCAACAGTGTTCAACGCAGTGTGGCAGATTTGATCAATAAATAATGAGAGATTTGCGACCTAAAAAGTTGGGGATTTTGTTTTCTCTACACTAAGTCATGGACACACTAAAGCAGACAAACGTAATGATGTTCACTCTTGGAATTAGGAATTCCGAAACTATTAGGCTCTAACAATGCATAATGTCCTTTGAGAATTTGTGCATTGGCCTTATGGGAGAAGTATCATGAATTTCGAAGTTTTCCATCAGAGGACCACCCTTAAACTTAATTTACATGTGATTGAATATTTGTCTAAGAATTAAGAAGGCATTTAGTAGGATTGCTGTTGGGGGGGGGGGGCTCGCGAACGTTTTCTTGCCCAGGGCCTCGCACTCGCTAAGGCCGGCACTGATAAAATAATTTGTAGCTTTTGCTTCAAACATGAAAAAAATCATGCAGTGCTGGAAGAAAACAGGCCATACCTATTTCACTTCACGCCTCCTCTTTGCACATTTTCATGATTGTATTGTATTGTCAGGTTGGGATTAGGGGCCCCACATTATCTGGCACACTGCTTCAGTTACTTTGAATTATTGTACAGGCCATTGGAAAGAAGGGATAAATAGGAATGGACAGTCTGGCGTAGCCTTTAGGGAAATGTTTTTAACTTCAAACCTGTCTAGCAAACCAAGGTTACTTGTCTGCGTGGAGGGAAAATGTTCCACCAATCCCTCCTCCATGAGTACAGGACCAGACTAGGTTCCAAGTTCATGGGTGTCATGGATGCCACAAAGAGACAAGGAAGAACCAAGGTGAAGGGAAGCTTTTTTTTATGTACCCAATGACGTCCTCTGTACGGTATTCTGAGAGCCATCTAGGGCCAGCTATTTGCCCACCATAGCTCTTTTACAGTTGCTAAAACTGGGAAGTACTTAGGTGTGAACAAAAAAAAAATAGTTCATTGTCATAGGCAGCGATGTATTTTTTCATCTACAAAGTGTTTGAAAAAATACCATTAAAACTTCTACATGACTGCCACGTAAATAAGCAGTTTTTTCTTGCTTTCTCAATTTTTTTATACACAGATGATAGACAAAAGTCTTTCATGTAGCAGTCCAGGGACAATATTAGGCCAGTCTGAAAATAATTACAAACTATCATTCTTAAATGAAAACGAGTAATGGACATTGTCTTTGTTACAATGGAAATAGTATATTACGTTACTAGGCTGGAAAGAACTGTTTTGCCGGACGAGCATGATAGTTCCCGGGATTTTCATGCAAGTACGATAAAACTTTCTGGTCGTGTAACGTACGATACTTTTCATCATACTACTCAGAAAAAAAAACATACTTTCAATCATAACGTAGTCGTAGTCATTGCATAAACCAAAACGTTACTCAATCCTTCAAATCCAACCCATAACAAACAGATCAAACATTTATTTGCTACTGCTGCCAATGCTGCCACTGCATTCCTCTAAAAAGTAACCAATAAACAAGCATTAAACATCGGTTTGCTGCAAATCAGCTGATTGTTTACCTACTACTGTTTATTCGGCCTAGGACGTCAAGAAGTTTTTGCCGGTCTAGGACGGCAATGGGTAACTTTACAGCCAACAAAAAGGAACTGAAAACAGATGTTTCTGTGTCATTATGGTGAAAAACTAAAAAACTATTAAATAAACTCGTCGTTGTTGACATGTGGCTCGACCGGCAGGACCTGGTGCTGGTGTTGCTGGAACGCAACGCAGACATCGACGTGCGGAACGGCGAGGGGCTGACGGCGCGCGACGTGTGCAAGGATGAGGAGGCGGCCAAGCTGCTGTGGGCGGCCGAGCGGACGGAGACCAAGCGGCGCGAGGAGGCGCTGCTGGCGGCCGCGCGTGATGGTCGCATCGAGATACTCAGTCTGATGGTAGGCCGGCGGCCGGCGTCTTAATATGTGTCGTTTGATGTTGTCGTAATACGTAGTACTAGATACTTGTTTTATTATACAAAATAAAAAAGAATTAACCGTAAAGTTAATAAACTGTATAACAATATTCGTGATTATTAACAATTTGAAAAACAATCTTAATGTAAACAAACTTACAAGAATTTTGAAATGAAAATTAATGGCCATTTTAAATTAGAAGGGATAAAAATAAAGATGTTTAAAAATTTTAATTCATTGTAATCTATATTTATAAGTACAAAATTACAATCAATGTACATGCCAAACTATTGCACCTAGAATGACAATGTATTGTATATATTCCAACTCCTACAGTGTAGGCACCCATTAGGAAGAGATTTTTTGAAATTCACATAGGGCTCTACCATTGATAAGAGAGTCTAAGCTTGTGTTTGGTAGGGAATACTTTGATTTAATCAATTGTTTTGACAGTTGTCTGTTATTTAACCTGCCAACCCAGTTGTAAACATATTTAGAAAATACTCTACAATGTAAAAAAATTAGTATGGATGTTGTGTTTTCATTTTAATGGACACAGTTTTTATTTTTGTTTACAAAAGTGTACAAGATTAAGGACATACTAGTAAACCTGTTGCTCGTAATCGAGCAATTGTCATCTATTGACTTGAAAGTACAGTACAAATAATTATGGTACAGTATTCTAGAACTATTTTACCAATGATGTGATTAAACTTCGAAGTCACTTCCGATGATACTGAGACTATCATCTTTCAGGAAATGATTTGATTTAGGTTAAATTGCAGATTGTTTAAGTTTATTCAAGTGGTTCAGGTTTGTTGTTTACTTGTGGAACATCCTTGCTACAATTAAAGAAAATACCAAAATAATTGTTAAAATTATTTTTTTAATTATAATCTAGAGTGTTTACACAGTTATAACTAACACAAAAAAGTTGAAGGAATCAAAAATTTTGAGAATAACATTGCAAATTATAATATTTAATCAACTTTATCAAACGCCTTAATACGGCTAATAAATTTTGATTTATAGATCATTGTTTACAAACATAATTGACATTAACTACCACCATAAACTCTAAGGAAATTGTATACTCAATCGAGTTCACCTCTGCCTTAGTTGTACTTAAATTATTTGTTTAAATAATTGTTACAGGCAACATAATATAAGTATCGATCAGTTATTTGAAAATCAATTTGAAATTAATTGCTTTTAAACAGAAAATGATCAAGTAAATGATATTTTGAAGAAATGACTGTTAATTTTGTAGATTTTACGTTATAACTTTTGCAAAAATTGCTGTAATTAAGTTTTTTTTACTAAATTATAACCCTTCTTAACCTGAACTCACTAAATACGTCTTACGATACTAACTTATAAATGAACGCTTAAAGTCTACTCCAGTATATTTATTCAATGGTTTCAATTCCAATAATAACACATGGCTTTGCTAAAAAACTTTGTTTTTGTCCGTTCAGCTGCTTATTTGAAATTTCTATTCCCATGTTAAATCTTATGGACAAATACAAAACTTTAAGGGCGTCTAGGGCCGTTCTCTTTAGTCTACTCTTCGTAACTTTTATTACCTGCAAAACTATGCGCCAAGCTCTTTCCAATGACACCTAAATCATTAAAATCGACCCAGAAGTTTAGGAGGAGTAATGATCGCAAAAAAACCCCTAGCGTATTAAATAAGGATATATACAGGCCTACTGTTCTACTGTCTGCGAGAGTAAAGAAGTCCCCTGAGTCCTGGCCTATTCGAACAATTGCAGGCGCTTGTTACTCGGCACCTGCATTTTTTCGTTTTTACGTTACCGAAACACCGTGCGGCAACATGCGGACATTGCTGCATATCGCTCTGGCTCGGGGGACTTCTTTACTCTCGCGAACAGCAACTGAACAGTGAAATCAACCAATTAAACTTTTAATTATCAATTTCTTTGCTGTTCAACACAACTATACTATAATTAATACAACTATGAAGTGGGAGAGGTAAGGTAATATACATATTTATCATTCATTAATAAAATGAATAATAAATGATAGGGGTAACAAATGATAAATGAGGCCAACCTCACGAAGGTAGATGGAACCACACAAGGAATTCCGAAATCTCTGAAAATTCATTAGTCTCACTGTCACTATCTAGTGGACAATCAATAAACTTTTAGAACAAGATAAAAACAACAAACCAATTAATTCATCCAATGGGAAACAGCGTCATGACAAAAAAAACCAAAAAACTCTAGCTTATGATATACTTGACAGGACCTTGCCAACTATACTCCTTGGTTTTTGTTATTTTTACACAAGGGACATGCCTGTCGCTGGCAAAAGATATGTGAAATTTCCCTCCCTCTCACGCTCCATAGCTGTATTAATTCTACTATAAATCACAAAACATGGTGTTGTGACAGCTGAAGGACGAGAGGCCGCCGAACATCAACTGCGTGGACAGCCAGGGGAACACGTGCCTGCACTGCGCGGCGTACCGCGGCCACAAGGAGGCGGCCGTGCTGCTGCTGCAGAACGGCATCGACACCGCCATCAAGAACATCCGAGGTGTGTCTGCAGGTCCTCCAGATCCTCCAGTCCCCCAGAATCCTTCTTTTGTTTTTGCGAAAATGTCCTCCAAAACTCCTCCTTCTGTAAAAAATTTCCTCCAAGCCCTCCAAAAGACCTCCTTTTGTCCTGTGAAGATCCTCTAAATTCTCCTTAATTGAAAAGTTAAGAATATTTTTGGTAGGCTTTAGTGATGTTACAAATTTACCTCTGTAAATACAAATTTTTTTGCAATTATACATCTTTAACTTTGGTAACTAGTTTTTGAAAAATTTTTAGAGATATTTTTTTGGTGACACAGATTATGATTAAAACTTTATTTTATTCTTTTTAGCGAATTTCCTTAAAGGAATAAGCTATTACGGTAGTACTCATGGTAAGACCTAAGTCCGAGACCATGTTAACTTTTCATTTTGGGGTCCCCAGAAGCAAAAAACACCATTCGTTCGAATTTTTATATATAAAGATATATATATATATATATATGTGTGTGTGTCTGTTAACACGATAGCGGCCGTAAATATGGTCCAATCTTAATGAAATTTGGTACAGACGTGTAAAGTGGTAATCACTCGGACGAGTTCGTGAACCGGCCCAATCAGACCACCGGAAGGGGGGGTAAAGGGGGATAAACCCCCCCAAAAATGGTTTTTTTGAGTTTTTCACATAGAAAAATAAAATTTATTGAATTCACCATTGAATTCAGCTCAAAAAAACAAACAATTTAGTATTTTGAATTACTGCTCTATGTCCATTGGTTACCGAGATATTGAAAGTGGTTAACACAGTATATTGTCTCAATGTTAACCTTATAGTCCAGTCAATCTGTTCCCAAAAAGAGGCGATAGAGGAAAAAATTAGGAGAAGGCTGAATTTTTCACCATAGACTACTACCGTATAGACAAGCTTCTAGCCAAAAGTCCCCATCCCTACCCCTCTTGTTTCCTTCCCTGCAGCCCCCCTAATTTTCCAAGTCTAATAAATGCAGTATTTTGCTAAGCTGCTTATATCTTAAAAACTATTTGAGATATCTCTTATATTTTGTTGTTTCCGGATTTCTCATACAATATTCTAAAAGTAATGTTATATAGTGTTTTACGATTAATTCACTCCTTCTACGGCTAATTTCCTGTTTAATTTGGAAAAATGCATTTTCCTTAAATTTTTATGAAATATATTTATATTTTTCATAATAACAAGGCTCAAATCAATTCCCTTATAAATCTGATTTGCCCTGATATTTTATCCTGTGCATAAGCTTTAAAATGATATCATATTTGGGTTGCTTTTCTCACATACTGCGTTGCTAATACAAGTTAAACATGTTTTACTGCGCCTGCCGCTGCCACGCGTTACGCCACCGAAGTTTATTCAACTGGGGTTTTATGGGGAGGGGAAAATAAGAAAAAGCTGAATTTTTCACCATCGACTACTATTGTATAGACAAGCTTTTAGCCAAAAGTCCCTATCCCTACCCCCCTTGCTTCCCCCCCTTTAGCCCCCCTAATTTTACAAGTCTAATAAATGCAGTATTTTGTTAAGCTGCATATCTTAGAAACCATTTGAGATATCTCTTATATTTTTTGTTTCCGGATTTCTAATAATTATGCCATGTAGTGTTTTACGATTAGTTTACTCCTTCTACGCCTATTTTCCTGTTTAATTTGGAAAAAGTAATTACATGCATTTAAATTACATAATCAAAAGGCTAATCATTACCACCATTAGGAAGCGGTTTTGTACTAAATATTTAAATTACCTTTATCGTATAAAGCATTGTAAAAATGTGCTAAGCCAAATTTTAGCTTCGCCTGCCGTTCTTTAGCTTGCCACGCCACTACGTTCAGAGTTTTTTGAGGGTTGTTCAATTCGGGGTTTATAGGATGAAGAAAATATTTTAACCCTAGTTATTTGAATATAACATCTGCTTTATTTCAATGCCGTCAGCTTTATTTACATTCTGAGATGGAAGAGCACAGAAAACCATACTTGACTTCTACTTGATTTCTTGAGAAATCTGGAACAACATGAATGATTGTAGTGAGACAAATAATGGCAGACACCTACCTAATGGTTTCTCCCTATTCAAGTGTAACTTGCCACAATTAAAGGGGAACTTCTTCTGGCTCCTCTCTGTTTGTGCATTATCCTGCGCACTGTCCACACATTTCTGTGCAACTCAAGGAAGCCTGAAGCAGCTACACTTGTTTTTGCAGGACTTTTTACAGTTGCAAGAAATGAGTGATATGACATCCTCAGGTGCTGGAGGTTCAAATATCAGTGCAAAACAGATTCATAAGGGAATTGATTTGAGCCTTGTTATTAGGAAAAATATAAATAAATTTCATAAAAATTTAAGAAAATGCATTTTTTCCAAATTAAATAGGAAAATAGACATAGAAGGAGTAAACTAATCTCAAAACACTAAATGGCATTATTATTAGATTTTTTTATTAGAAATCCGGAAACAAAAAATATAAGAGATATCTTAAATGGTTTCTAATATATAGGCAGCTTAGCAAAATACTGCATTTATTAGACCTGGAAAATTAAGGGGGGCTGAAGGGGGGGGTGGCAAGGGGGGTAGGAATGGGGACTTTTGGCTAGAAGCTTGTCTATACAATAGTAGTCGATGGTAAAAAATTCAGCTTTTTCCTATATTCCCCTCCCCTTAAAACCCAAGGTTGAATGAACCTCGGTGGCGCAGCGCGCGGCCGCGGCAGGTGCTGTAAAACATGTTTTACTTGTATTAGCAAGGCAATAACTGAGAAAAGCAAGTGAAGTATTATATCATTTTAAAGCTCATAAACAGGAAAAAATATTTATTACAAAAGAGAGTCATAACGGAAGTGATTTGAGCCTTGTTATTGGGCAAAATATAAATATATTAGAAAAAATTAAGGAAAATGCTTTTTTTTCCAAATTAAACAGGAAAATAAGCGTAGAAGGAGTAAATTAATCGTAAAACACTATATGACATTACTTTTAGATTAATTTATGAGAAATCCGGAAACAACAAAATATAAGAAATATCTCAAATAGTTTCTAAGTTATAAGCAGTTTAGAAAAACACTACAATCAATAGACTTGGAAAATAGGGGAGGGGCTGTAGGGGGGGGAAGCAAGGGGGGTAGGGGTGGGGACTTTTAACTAGAAGCTTGTCTATATGGTAGTAGTCGATGGGAAAAAATTCAGCCTTCTCCTAATTTTTTCACCTAAAAACCCCAGATTGACTGGACTATTATGGGAAATAAGTAAAATTCTATATTTCGCTTATTTCTCAACATATCTTGATCAAACTTGGTAAATGGCTTCTTCTAGTTCAGATCTACTAAATATTGCATTAAAACCAACCAGTTTAAACACACCTGTAGCAGCAAACCTGCATACTCATTCCCCACGTTATTCTTATGGAGCTTACAAAAACATGTCAAATCTCTCTATGTTGGATTAAAATATGTTGTTTTGCATTTGAAATTCGCTGAATATGCAGGTCTGCTGCAACGGGGGTATTTATTGATTTACACTGATATTTTTCATAAATAACACACACCAAGAAATGTCGCTTGGTCCTCCAAAATTCTGAGAGCCCTCCAAAGGTCCTCCAAAACCCTCCTTTTTACTGCATTTGACAAGATAGACACCCTGCTATACCCTTAGAAATATTCCACTTATAAGATGAGGTAACCTGTTACTCCAGTGGTTTTAGATTAACATTTGATTTATTGTTTTAACAACATTGTGTGTGGCACTTGGCCTCGGGCTTGCGCAGCAATCTAATTTAAGTGAGGTAACATAGCAACATTAATCATATGAAATCGACCCACATTTTACTTAGTGCACTTGCAGTGCTTTATCCTGGAGTTTCTGATTGATTCCCATAAGTTATTTGCTACTCGCGTTAGTTTAATATCTGAAAAATTAACGCCCTTGTCAGATCTTGTTATTTTTCGTGATAATAAAATAAATAAAAAATTAACTGATGCATTCTTTCCCTATTTTATAAATTAGTTAATTTATAGCTAATTTTGAGTGGAAAATAATATCTAGATTAGAACTGTAAAAACAAGGAATCCAATTTATGCACGGATAAAATGTTTGAATTATTTGCTATTACAGTAAGAAAAGAAAAATAGCCTGGACATTTCTAAAAGAAAGCTAAAAAATGTTTTGCACCCGATAGCTCTTTACACATTACAGAATTATTTTATAATCTTTGATAAGCTTCCCCCCCTTTTTTCAGTTTTCAAGTTTAAACGGTTAGGGGTGGGTGAGTAGTGGTTTTTGAATTCAAGTCGAGTTGTTGTTTGTGAAGAGTAATGAAATATTCTTTTAGTTTTTAAATAATAAAGTTGTTGAGTAAAAATTAATTAAAATCTTTCATCAAATATATAAATAATATTTGTCTATTTTATTTTGGCTTATCTTTCCATGCTTTTCTTTTTAAAAATAAAACACTGTAATTCTAAGAATTTTTTAAAGCATACTTTCATGTTAGTAAATAGTAAATCTCTTAAAATAACAAATCACTTAATGTTACAAAGTTTAATAAATTTTCAAAATCAAATGAGACAGAAATGAAGGCTGCATGGCATTCAATAGATAAACTATTAATGAAAATTATATTGAAGTTGTAAAACGATAGCATGTATTTGCTGATCGCTGGTAAATGGCAAATGCAGCTTTGCGAAACTCGTGGTCGGCCATTGCACCAAGGAAACCTTGCGAACGCGCTTTCTTGCCGATCGCAAATAAACAAAATTCAACTTTGCGAAACTCATGATTGGCCGCAAAAAACAATTGCACATGTTTGCCGGTCATGAATTGAAGGGGTCCCCCGTAAAACGTTCTAAACGACAAAATTTCAAAATCTGAGATATTCAGTGAAAAAGGTTCTCTAGGACATAAGCTACACCGTGGTATATTTTGTTTTCAAGATATTTGAGTTGGTAGCCCTGATTTCGTCTGTCAAAGTTTGCGTGCTTCGCGGGACTGCACGGACTTTCTGGGGAATAACGTTCTATTCGCCGAAAGATGGAATCCCCGCCGATCATTGCGCTGTCACCCAAGGACCAAAATCGTGTAAATAAAATTAAAAGACGTGAAGTTAATATTGGAAGTGGAAGGATTAGACCAGAAATGAAAAGAGAAAAGTTGGATTACCCTATATTTCTAAAACTAAGAAGCCAAGGCCTGGAAATTGCCCCCAAAAGAAGTAGGTAGAATAACGTTTTGAGCACCACATGTGGATAACTTTTAGCAAAATGACTTATCACCTTTCGGTATTAATATTACGTTTTTGTACTTTTACATCAATAAAATTGTTTTATATTCAGTTTTACTTTTGTTTCTGTTGGTATTCCTACACTCCCTGATGTTTTCTCCCAAAGTATAAGAGCAGTCCGTCAGAAAACGTTTCAAGCGCCAGTCATTTAGAACGTTATAACCCCTAAAAAACCACATAAAATGTTTTAAAATGCTTAATGGCAAGTAAAAATTCAATATACAGCTGTATTATGATGTTATAAATAGGGTGTTAAAAAATTATACACGATTATAAGTTCCAACCTTAAAAAACCGTAAATTTTAGAATTCAACTTTCAACACTTGATTACTCGAAACTAGGTTTTTGTCGTTTAGAACGTTTTACGGGGACCCCTTCAATTAACGGAAAATGTAGCTTTGTGAAACTTGTGAACAGCTGCCTAATTGATAGTGTGTGTCTATCGATTGCGGATGAATGGTAGATGTGGTTTTGGGAAACTTGCAATCGGCCGTGAAATTTGATTGCACGAACAAATTCCGTGTAAACTGCGGGAGTAACCACTTGACTCGTTTTTTCGAGTAGTTGAAACTGCTTGACTCGAGTAAATACTCGAAAATCGAGTACTTGCCCACCCCTATAAATAGTCCTACGTTGGTAAGTTAAGCAGTAAAAATGCCAAATTTGTAATTAAAAGTATCAAGTTCTAAATTATTATTTTGAGTATACTGTATCTTTTTTACATTGAAATGGAGCTTCATGTAATTATTTTGCTGTTTTGATTTATTGAAGTAAATGTAGGTCTTAGAAGACTAAACAAAAAATTGGGATTGGAGCTTCTCTCAACGCAAAGTTGTTACCAGCCTGATCAAGTGCATCCTCATCAATTCCTTAAAAATAAAAGAGAGTTTTGGCTTGTCAATAATGTCATACATCTTTACATCTCCAAATGGATTATTTCTTTTTCCTTAGTTTATTTCTTTTGGTAGAAGCCTTTTTAAAGTTCACAAACTGACATAAACAACTGTTACAACCCCGTCGACAGGCCAGACGGCGTTTGACCTGGCCAAAGACGCCCAGATGCAGCAGGTGCTGTGTGTCAAGCCCGTCCGCCAGCTGCGGAAAACGGCGACCCGCTTCGACGGCCAGCTACTGCGCCGCTCCCGCTTCCTCGGCTGGAAACCTGTCTGGGTGAGCATTCAAGGTTGCTTTCCTTAAATAAATTGTTATTTTAACACCTAAAGTCTTGTCATTGTAAGGAAGATCTGGAGGGCTTAACAATGTCATTAACATTATTATATTAAGGCTGGAGACTGGAGGAATGAAAGCCCTTGCATTGCCAGCCAAGCCCTTCCCTAGGGATGTTGAGTAGCTTACAGAAGGGATTGTCAGGATAGGGAAAGCAATGATTTGGTTTGTCAGCCTTATCCCTGAAGGAAGAGAGATACACTTCCAACCTACCCTCTAGGCTCTGCCGGGGACAACTCACCCTCTAACTTGAGACCTCCCAAGCATTCCCAGACAAGAACCTCCACCTTGGAGCTCTCCTTGTTGTGGAGGGTCATCCAGGTTGGTTCGCCATCCAGACCAGCAACCGCTTGAATTTTGTTAGGTAAGGGCCCCTCATTGCCTCTTAGATGGACTAGCCAGGACGATCCACAACTCCCTCCAAGGCTCAGACCTGACTGGGTATCCAAGCTCAGCTAGGAATCAAAGTTCTTTTAGAGACTAGGAGGAAACAATGTGAACAGGAAGCTGGTCAATCTGGACAGCCAATAGACCTACCAGTACAGTGATAGCTTCTAATCATGCAGTGCTGACCTCTGCACTGATATAGAACCGCCCAGGGCTCGCCTGGGTCAAGCATATAAAAACACATTCCTTTAAATAAATTGTTTAATTTCATCACCCAAAAACCTTGGTGATGAAAGGTCGATCTCAAGGGTTAGTGTCATTATTTTTTTCATTTTGCCGTCTTTCACAACCTAGTGTGATGCTGGTTTACAACCAGCTAAGAATAGATTTTTAACAACGTAATTTTCCTAAAATGTTCTACAAGTATATTTTGTATTACTGAAAAAGAATATAAACTAAAAATTTTAAAATTACATTGTTTGGATTTGAAAACAAGTAATTTTCTCAACTCTACGGTGCAGGCTGTCCTGGAACGGGGAGTGATATCGTACTTCAATAGCCGAGCGGACGCCTTGACCGGAGTGAAGCGCAAGGACTTCAAGTATCTGGACGGAGCGCAGGGCGTGCCGTCGGACCTGGCGCTGTCGGCATTCACTGTCGTGTTCTCGGACGGGACGATCCATCGGCTCAGTGTGCCCATCAGCGGAGACGACATCACCGGAGAGGTCACCCGGATGGTACGTCGGTTGTTGGGAATGAGAAAAAAAGCTCGAGTCTTAAAAACTTTCTGTTTAAAACATTTTCCTAGAATCTTCTGAGATTTATTTTAATCCTTATCTCTCGTGATAATGTTTTCTAATTAAAATAGTTATTCAAAATCTTTTTATTTTTTAGTTGATACTCGCAGATTAATATGCCTTTCTTTATTTCAAATAATTTGAAATTATTTTATGACTGAAATACCAGACTATTTACATCTTACCTTCAACAAAATATTTTGAAAAAAGTGATTTACTGAAGAAAAATGATATTTTCCCACGCCTGCCCAAGAGAGTGGCTGTTTTCGCTCTCAATATAAGTCGCAAAACAGGTGATTCCCATATTCATTTTACTTTGCGCATGCTCGATTTACTTTGCGTACTCCAGGTTTTCACCTTAAAAAACACTATAATTGTCAAAAACAGTATGCAGGTAAAGTTGTTTATGTGTGAATTATTTTTGCAACACTGAGTGGAAACAGCTGATCACTTGTTCGCACATTGTTGCCAGTAGGGATAGCAAGTCCTTGTATCGTGACCTTTAATATCGAATGGATAATGCTAACAGATCTCACGAGGCATTTTTTTAATGTTATCTGCAGGCTATAGGAAAAGTAATAAGCAACTCGTGTGCAAAATGACTTTTCTGCACCCCAAGAAACTATTCTGCACTAGCCGCTTGTGTGTAAACATTTCTCTCAATTGCAGAAAAGTGTACTGTGCTCATTTATTGCATAAATAACTATTTTTATACTGTACACCAAAGCTGATTATTTTGCAATGCAACCTCTGGAAATCAACACCACCGGAACTGTGGTTATTTTGCTATGGTGTTTAAGTGAAAAGATGGATAGCAGAAATTTTGCTATAAACCTGTCCAGCAAGTAGATTAAAGAGGTTTTGAGAGATTAAACCTTTTTTTAAGTCCTAATACGACACTTTTTACC
The DNA here is from genome assembly GCA_035578135.1 of Flexamia atlantica. Lineage (NCBI taxonomy): Eukaryota > Metazoa > Arthropoda > Insecta > Hemiptera > Cicadellidae > Flexamia > Flexamia atlantica. The sequence goes on from JAQJVK010000002.1 coordinate 35,710,766, forward strand.
TTTTAACCCATCAGTCAATAAAATCTTGTTAAAAGTTATCTTAAATCACAATGGCGCATACTCTTTCTATTGTGTTATCCTTGGTGCACAGCGTCAATCACAACACACTAAAAGTACAGTAGCAGTGACGGATAACAGAGAGTTCTGGTTGTTCAAAATTCTACAGTACTGGTATTTTACTTTCTTTTACTTCTAGCTATGGCAATGCTATTCTTGTATATAGTTCTGGACAGTACAGCATTTAATTTAATTTACAAAAATATGTCCATATCCTCAAGAAAAAATGTTTAAGAAGTTAATGTTGATAAAAATGGAAAATATTATGTTGAAGCCCAGGAAAGTTCAAAGTAAGTTGTAGATATAGAGGTCTGTGTTCTTAAATGCATCATAAATTAACATTCTGTGGTTATTTTGTTCTTAGATTGAATAAAATTTGAAAAGCTCTGTTGTGTTTTTGTCCCAGAAATGGTTGACAGCTATAAGTGAACACGCAGCGTACAGTTCTCATTATCTGAACCAGGGAACAGTGATGGACGACAGTGATGATGAAGAAAATGAGCTCAAGCCCCTTGGATCGATGCAAGTGAGTCTATATGTTTTAAAGTTCAATTCTAATTAATTAAATGTTCTTTTTGTGTTTTTTCCTAAATATCTCCGAAGTAATTTTGTATCGGTTGCACCTTACACATACCTTATACCAGACAGTAAACCAAGTTCTGGTATACATTGGAACTTGATTAATTTGAACTTCTTTAATTTAAAATCTTCTTTAGTTAAAATATTTACTCCAGTACCCAGCATTTGATATATTTATATTATCAATGTTTAAAAATTGTGGATGGTTTGAATACAAACTTGGATTAGTCAAATGTTTATGCCAAAATTACGAGATGTCAAGCAGTTTCAGACTAAATATTTTCAAGAAAATTTGTAAAATTGATGCAATTTGAACATGATATTTTCATAAGACAGTAACACTGCACCAACCGCTTCCGCGCTCGCTCAATACTAATCCACCAATAGTGTCCGCCAGATAACTCATGGCCAGTCACCTTTTGTCTGTACGCATCTTCAAGGTTATTGCACTTAGATTCCTCATCCCAAATAATTCCGCTATCATCGTTAACTACTGTAGCTTGTTATAATGTAATAGGTTTACACTCAACATTCACAAAAGCCCTGTACAGATAATGTGGATTTTTCCATCGGTCCCTTGATGTTCAAATTATCCAAGTTTCACTGTATTAGACCAATCTGTAATCTTTGGGAGCGTTATTCAACTGATATATTGAATCAAATTTTACAATCATCTCATGTAAAAAAATCCTTCTTTTTAAAGTTTAGTGGATTTCCAGTGACTTTAAATCTGTTTGCTAATTTTAATAACTAGTCAAAATAATCTAGGTTCTAAAATTAAAAACATGACATCTCTTTTGATCGATTATGTACAGTATCAAATATGTGAAATGTACATTGACAGGATGCACTGCAGACGGCTGCAGCAAGATACCACCTCGTGGATAAGAGACTCCAGGAGATAGTGTCTGATTTGGAAAATGAAAAACATCAGGAGACCTCCTTACATCAGACTGTCAAAGTAAGTCTTTTAGAACACATTACCGGTTATCTTCTAGTAATACAGTTTTTAAAGTGTTAAGTAAATTTACCTGACTTTTATGAATCAAATTCCAAGAATCAGTTTTAACATTATTGTTTTCTCTGTGTTCTTTTCTGATATTTACCTTCTATATTTATAGATCAGTGTAATATCATAAGTTAACAGAGTTGATGGTTTGTTTACAGAAGTTTGAAGGAGTAACAGAGGCTGCGTCCAGTATGTTAAGCTCGCTGAGTCATTGCTTGACCCTGATACAACAACAGGAGGAGGTAATAGTTATTTGTTTATGAAGAGAGTAAGGTGCAAGATTGTCTCCCAAGCCTTAAATACAACATTTCCCCCTCTACAAATAAATACAAAGTGCAATAATATATATTCAATATTTACTCAATGAAGTATGTACACAATTTGATAGGATCAAAACTGGGTCCAGTTGCCATTTGTCATTGGGCTATTAATTAATTATGGTATGTAATAATAGGTCGCCATTAGATTGTAACAAGACCCGGGTTTGGACTGTTCCCGATTAAAACAGTAAAAAATGCCACTAGGGTTGGAATACACAAAATACACAATCCATAACTAGTTATTCTATTGACATAAAAAGTACACTTGTAACAAACAAAAGTTAATTTTTTATGTACTGATTGACAAAACCTTAAAACCTTAGTTGTACAACAACCTCATTATTGTAAAGCTTGAGAACAACAGGCTGGCTCTCATCTAGTCATGTTGGGGGGTCCGCTGTACTGGTTCTGTTGTTTCATTACCATTAATTAGCCCTTGTGCCTGTAATTCTTTGACCTGTAACAATATTTATATGTGTATGCTTGGAAATCTGGAGACATTCAATTATTGAACTATTGTTTTCATTGTTTTAGCGAATTTCCCCTATAGGGAAGAAGCTAGTACCGTAGGTCTCATGGTAAGACTTAAGCGCGGGACCATCATAACTTTTCATTTCGATGCCCCCAGATACCAAAAACACCATTCGTTCAAATTTGTATATATACTGTATATATATATATATATATATATATATATATATATATATGTGTGTCTGTAAGCACGATAGCGCTTGCAAAAATGGTCCGATTGGAATGAAATTTGGCATAGGCGTATAAAGTAGTAATTATTCGGATGAGTTCAAAAACCAGCCCGATCGGATCATTGTAAGGGGGGGTAAAGGGGGATAAACCTCCCCAAAAATAGGGTTTTCATATAGAAAAATAAAAATAATCCAATTTTTGTTAGCACAATTAAATTCAGCTCAAAAAAACAAACAATTTAGTAATTTGAATCATTGCTCTATGTCAATTGGTTACCGAGATATTGAAAGTGGTAAACACAGTATGTTGTCCCAATGTTAACCTTATGGGAATTAAGTAAAATTCTATATTTCGCTTATTTCTCAACACATCTTAAAAAAACTTGGTTTGTGGCTTCATCTACATGAGATCTAATGTATTTTAGTCTACAATCCCCAAAATTTCCAGTTGTGTTGCAGCAAACCTGCATACTCATTCCCCATGTTATCCTTATGGGAAATAAATTGAATGCTATATCTTCCTTATGTTCACATGTCCTGGTAAAACTTGTTATATGGCTTCTTCGTGTTAAGATCTACTGAATATTTAATTAAAACAACCCAGTTTTAACGGAACAGTTGCAACAAATCTGCAAACCCATTCTCCATGTTATTCTTATGGAGCTTACAAAAACATGTAAAATCTCACTCTGTTGGATTGAAATACATTCTTTGCAATTGAAATTCGCTGAGGATGCAAGTTTGCTGCAACTGGGGTATTTTTCCAAGTTTGTTTTCTGGCAGGGAGACAATGTAAACACTTTTTGGCAGGGCACAAAATATTATTTTACTTCTTCATTTTTAGGAGTAAAATGCAGCAAAAAAATAGCGGGTAGAGGAAAAATATTTTTCCTATAGACTCTCTTTTGTCCAGTCATATTTATCAGATGAGTTACAAAAATGAAATGAGTTACAATGGAATGAATTTTCATGGCATAAATGTACAGGAAATACATTGTCACCCGCCTTCTGGGGCTCCCGATAATAGTTATTAACTTCAACCTTGGGACATAAAAGAACACCCAGTATGACTGGATGCAGTTGTGTGAGCACTCGGGTGGTTTGCGCAGGTGCGAGTGCTGCAGCTGAGGCAGGAGCGGGAGAAGTGCCGAGTGCTGGAGGAGGCGCTCAGCATGTTGGCTCAGGAGCACCACGAGCTGGAGCAGTCCATCGCGTCGCATGTCTCATCCCCCACGCCGCCCGTGTCGCGCAACCGCAGCCTCAACAACTGTGAGTGTCATACCCTTGTAGATGCGGCCTCTAGTTATTACGTAATGGTATATTTCGCAACAAGGGCTGAAAATGAGGTTTTGCAGGCTCGAGATCATGTTTCAACTTCGAGACGAAGTCGAGAATTTGAAACGATCGAGAGCAGCAAACCCTTTCGGCCGAGGTGCAATGCTATTTTTCACCACACTACCCAATGTAATATAACCTAAAAAAATTTAAAAAACGGATTATTATTTGACTTACTTGAAAATAAAACTAGAAGGTTATGAGTAGGGGTGAGCGAGTACTCGACAGTTGAGTAATTACTCAAGTAGTTGCTACTACTCGAGGTTGAGTCGAGTAGTTAGTTACCCCCGCCGTTTATGCGGCGGCCGAATTTACGGGCGATTTATGTTTGTGCGATCAAATTTTACAGCCGATCGCGAGTTACGCAAAGCTACGTCTGCTGTTTATCCGCAATCGGAAGATTGTTTATCGTGGCCGCTCGCCAGTTTCACAATAATCAGCATTTTCTGTTCATTTGTGGCCGGCAAATACGCGCAACTGTTTTTTATGGCCGATCGCTAGCTTCGCAAAGTTGCATTTTGTTTGTTTACGATCGGCAAATACACGCGATGTTTTTCGCGGATGACTGCGACTTTTGCAAGGCTACATTTGTCGATTTTCGGCGATCGGCAAGTACGTGCGCTCGTATT